>BLSH010260217.1:218189-228473 GCA_018402905.1 Glandirana rugosa
CACAAGTGTTTCTGAACAATGTCATATGGGTTGCACTGTCTATGAGGAATGTGCTGAAGTTTTGCTGTGATGGAAGTATTTTAACCAGCAATCCCATGCATAAGGATTAAGTCCTTCATAGAGCGTTTTTTCTCAGGATATCTGGTAAGCAGATTTTTGTATACGAGCACTCTGCACGTGGTGGACTTTTTCACTTGGAAGATAATTTCTTTGGTGGTCGGTGAATACCAAAAGAACTCTTTTTAGACATATAACTTTTATTCTCTATCTGGCGCTTTACAGGCACTAGCCTGCACCGTTTGAACTTTTGGGACTGTCGTAGCGCTATTATACACCTTTTGTTGTCACGTTAGTCTTCGGTAGATTCAGACATTTATGTATGGTGTTATTGATTGTTTATTGAATTTTGATTAATGGCTGCTTAGACAGTTTTTGTGGTGTGTCATTACACTACTGATACCCAGCAAAACCCTTAGCCCGCCAGAAGCGCTGAGTGTACGTTTGGGAGCATTAGGTACTTTTCTTTAACAACCTATTGACTGTGTTCTCGGTGGGCAAACATCCCGCTAAGTGCCCAAAAAGTTTGGGTGTTAGGTCAGTACCTGAATGGGCGATGTTCAGGCCAAACTTATGCTTGGCCCAAACCATTCGCTCATCCCCAGTGGTGGTTGAACACTGTAACCCCTCACAGTTACTCTTGTTGGGTGCAGGAAGGGGCCTTCTGTTAAAAATTAAAAAAAATTGAAATGACATGCACCAGTCAAACAGGTGCAGAAAAAATGGGCCTTAGGTGTTGGTGGTGCCTGACCACTGTAACCCCTCACAGTTACTCTTGATGGACACAGGAACGGGCCCTGCTTTTAAAAATTTGAAAATAAAAATGAATTTACATGCACCTGTCAAATAGATGCAGAAATATTGGGCCTTGGGTGTTGGTAGAGCCTGAACACTGTAACCTCTCACAGTTACTCTTACTGGGCACAGGAATAGGCCCTGCTGTTAACAATTGGGGAAAAAAATGAAATTACATGCACCTGTCAAACAGGTGCATAAAAATTGGTCCTTGTGTGTTGGTGGTGCCCTAAACCAAAAATATTGTTGGAAGCTGGCATAATCAAGATTCAGGAATAAGATAGGCAGCATAGGCAGTCTTCAAGGGATCCCAGATCCCTAGTAAATTCAATCAGATACATCAGCATCAGGGGCTTGATAGCTGATATTGATCCAGGACTGATTCATTTTGATAAATATCAGCTGGTCAACGGAGTCTTTTATCTGTCACAAAACCTCCAGCAGCACTGAATGTCCATTCGGAAAGTACACTGGATGCAGGACAGGCCAGTAGCTTTATTGCATATTGAACAAGTTCTGCCCAGTGGTCAATCCTCAAGAAAAAGAGAAAAAGGTTTTAACAATTTACTCTAATAAAATTGTATACTTTTTATAGATGTTGTCCTACATTCATTACGTACCATAGAAAGTCCTTCCTTGCCTCCACCAATTGTTTTTACATGCACCTTATTAATCAGGACGTTGGTACTTTCTAAATTATTTATACCAGTGGCTTTCCTAATGAAATCCTCAAGACCCAGTTACCCAGTGGATGCTCAGTTGGAAAGGTCTCTAAGTCTTCTCATGCCCCTAGATAATCCTGTACCAAATGATGCAGATACTGCCCATGGTTGCTCAAACCTAACAGCCCTGGGCGCTGAGGACTAAAGAATTGTTTAAAGGCATTGGTCAGCCGGCCACCTTCTCCACCTCTCTTCCTCTAACTGAACGAAGCCCCAGAAACATGCTGTCCAGGAAATGGCAACCTCCCAGTGTCTGGAAAGGTGTTACACAAATTTTTCTTCAAGGCATCTTGATAATGTTTCATCCTCTGCCCCCTCTGTAAAGGCAGGATGAGCTCTGCAACTTTACCCTTGTAATGTGGATCAAGAAGAGTTGCCAGCCAGTAATGGTCCCTCTCCTTGATTTCACAATTCCTTGGGTCCTTTCGCAGGCTTTGCAGAATCAGGGAGCCCATGCAGCATAAGTTTGAGGAGGCATGAGATTCTGAGTCCTCTGGGTCACTAAGGATGACATTGTCAGGAACTACCTCCTCCCAGCCACGTACAACTCCTGGGGTTTCTGTGGACTGAAAACCATCCCTTGAAGACTGCTGTATGTTATCTTCTACATCCATGCTGACACAATCCTCCTCCTCCTCTTCCTCCTGTGTTTTTGTCAGCCCTACAGGAATTGTATCTGCCTTGAGAGGAAAGGAAGTCCTCCTCTTCCTTCCCCTGTTCTGCCTCAAGTGCCCTGTCCATGATTCCAGGAAGTGCATGCTCCAGCAGGAAGACTAGAGGGATAGTGTCACTGATGAATGCATTGTTGCGGCTCACCATGCTTTTGGCCTACTCAAATGGTGACAGGACAGTGCATGCATCCTTTATCAGCAGCCACTGGCGTAGTGAAAAGAAGCCAAGCTCCCCTGAGCCTGTCCTTGTGCCATACTAACACAGATACTCATTGATGGCCCTCTACTGTGTGTGCAGCTGCTGCAGCATTGGCAATGTTGAGTTCCACCTAGTGGTCATGTCACAAATGAGGCGATTGGTGGGCAGTTTGAATTCCCATTGAATGTCAGCCAGCTCAGGCATTGTATGACCACCGGAAATGGCCACAGACTTTTCTGGCCTGCCTCACAAGATCTTGTAAGCCTGGGTACCTGTTCAAGAAATTCTGCACCAGCAAATTTAGGACATGTGGCAAGCATGGAACATGTGTCAAGTGTCCGTGTCAGAGGGCCGAGAGAAGGTTGGTGCCATTGTAGCATACAACCATTTCTGGCTCAAGTTGCCGTGACGTCAACCACCTCTGAGCTTGCCCTTGCAGAGCTGACAGAATCTCTGCCCCGATGTGGCTCCTGTCCCCTAGACAGACCAACTGAAACACCACATGGCATTTTTTAGCCTGACTGCTTGTGTAGCCCCTTGAACACTTAGGGAGCACTGCTGGTTCAGAGGAAAATTCAGCAAAAGAGGCCACAGAGGAAGACGAAGAGGAGGGGGGGGAGCAGACAGATGTGGGAGAATCCCCACCAGCTTTTTGGAGGCATGGTCACGGAACAAGCTCCAGCACTGAACCCTGCCCTACATCCTTCCCAGCTGCTAGCAGAGTTACCCAGTGCACTGTGAAGAAAATATAACATCCCTGACCATGCCTGCTGGACCACGAGTCAGCAGTTATGTCAACCTTGCTGTTGAGCTCCCTGTTTAACAAGGCCAAAACATTGCCTTCCACATGATGGTACAGAGCTGGAATGGCCATAAATGAAAAGAAATTTATTTTTGGAACCTGCCACTGTGATACAGCACATACTGCAAATTCACTAAAGGGGACACAGTCTTCCAGTCGAAAAGGCAGCAGTTGTAGTGCTAGCAATTTGGCCAAGCTAGCATTTAGACTCTGAGCATGTGGATGGCTGGGACCGTATTTTTTTTTACGCTTCAGCAACTGGGGTAGCGAAACTTGCGTGGTGAAATCAACAGGTGGTGTACTGCTAGCAGATTCGGTGCAAATACCTGTGGCACCCATTGCTATACCATAAGTCCTCTCACTGGAGGTTTTTGGGAAGACTTGAGGTATAGTAGGGATAGAGATCCCAGATGAGGAGCAAGGAGAACTCTGCATTTTTTTTATAATGTGGGTCTTTCAGATGCTGTTGCTAAAGGACTGCATGGTAGGTTGTCATATGTCTTGTCAAGTATATGGTGCCCAAGCGACTGGTGTTCTGGCCATGCTTGATCCGCTTCAGACAGAGATGGCAAACAGCAGTGTTGTGGTCTGCTGCACATGTGTTGAAAAAAGCCCCCACTAATGAACTTTTGGAAGTCAGCCGGGAGTCAGAAGCACCCTACACCTGTGGAGCTCTGTCATCTGATGCAATAGGGTGGCTGCCCTTAAGCTGGCCCCTGGAGGACATCCTGCCTCGTTGGAGTTGTGCCTCCTCCTACTCACTTTCCTCCTCTGTTCTCTCAGGCACCCAAGTACAGTCAGTGACCTCATCATCCACTCCCTCCTCATCACTGGAGCAAACTTAGCAGTATGCTGCAGGTGGGGGAACGTGACTGCTAGTTTCTTTTCCGTCATTGGCACCCCCTCTCTCTAGGCTCACGTTACTCCCTTCCTCAACCTGAGACCAACATTGGAGTATTCAAATTGCTGTGCATCCTCCAGCATGTAATTGACACTATGATCGAATAATTCAAGTGATTCCTCTGTGCATGATGGTGGGGCTACGGAAGGAGTAGCTGAGGACAAGGAACTGGTGGAATAGGCTGCTTTGGTAGCTGCGTTGGAAGGCAAACTAGTATGAGCCTGGGTGACAGAGGATGAGGACGGCTTAGTTATCCACTCTACCAACTCTTCTGCATGTGGCTCAATAAGGCTGCCAGCACACGAAAAAAAGGACAAGCGTGCCCCTCCTGCAGTGAATGCACCATGACCGCCACCACCACTTTTTACTGTGGACACAGAGGCTGCTTACCCTCTTTTAGTGGCCTGGGAGTGTCTGCCTCTCCTTGTTGGCCTTTTGGACATTATGGGTTTTTTTGGGGGGGATTTTTATAACTTTTTGTTATAGAGTGCTGAATGGAAACATGGCGCTTGGGTGCAATACTTTTGTGCTTGGTGCACTATAAACTGTTTTATTATTGTTTTTTTATTTTTTGGGGGAGATTTTGATATTTATTATAGAGAGTAGGATGGGAATCTGGTGCTTGGTTGGGTGCAATACTTTTGTGCTTGGTGCACTATGAACCATTTTATTATAGTTTTTCTTTAAATAAAGAAAATAAGGGTGCAGCAATTGTGGAGAATTTTTTTACTGCAGCTGCAAGAAAAAAAAAAAACGAAAATAAAAAAAAATGTAAAAAGAATTAAGAAAGGCCAAAGAAAAAAGTGGTGACACGGAAGGAAGACCACCTGCGACTCAGAAGAAAGAACAGCAATACTGGAGATTTTTTTTTTGCTGGTGAAGGAAAAAATAAAATTCAAAAAACAAAAAAAAATTAAGGAAACCACTGCTGAAGCAGAAAGAGGAACACCTGTGATGGAGAAGGGGGGACAGCAATTATGCCCTAAATATTCTTAATGTTGCGGCACCAAAAAAACATAAAAAATAAAAGACAAAAGGAAACCACTGCTGATGCAGAAGGAAGAACACCTGTGGCACAGAAGGGGGCGTACTAATAATGCAGCAACAGAACCTGATGCTGAAAAAAATAAATAAAAAAAAATTAAAAATGGGATCAGTGAGGGGACACAGACATGTTGTATACACCTACACTTCAGTGGCACCACTACACTGTTATTCACACACAACGACACTGACTGCACTAAACTGGCTGAACACACATTCCACTAACTACTTGCCTAATCTCCACTAATACACTACACATGGCTGCCGTGTAAGCAGCAGCATTATATAGTGTGGGGCGTAGACCCTGAGCCATGATTGGCCAAAGGCACCCTGCCAATCATGGCTCTCACAGTACATTGTGCTGTGATTGGCCAAAGCATACAGGGCAAGTGCACGCTTTGGCCAATCAGCAGCAATCAATGCACTGCGAGATCGCAGTGCATTGTGGGGCATTAGGAGGCAGGCAAACTTCCCATCAAGCGCCCCGTTTGTTAGTTTGCTCAGCGAACAAACGAACACCCGATGTTTGAGTTCAACTTGCTTTCACCTGGAACATCGGGCCCCACACTAGGGTATGGTAGACTACTACTGGATGCCAAACTGATAGTGTAGAAGAGTGTTCCTCAACCTTTTTATCAGTCAAGGCATCCTTTAAAATTATGGACAGTCTCAAGGCACCCCACTCTAAAATGTAAAAAATTATTCTAATAGATTTACATAATGCGGCAGCATCGACACACATAGGACACCCAACATTGGAGGTGATTTATTCTTCCAAAGCAAATACACTTTTGCACACTGGTACCGACTAGTATTCCAATGTTTCTCTTTTCCCTCAGTTTCTCTCCGTCACTCAGCTAATGTGACCCCCAGTGCTGACGGAGAGGGGCAGGGGAGGGTCAAACAAGGATGCTGTGCAGGTGATCAACACCCTTCTTATCAACACTGATAACATCTTTGGTTGTTAGGATGCCAGTGGCTGGAAGGTTGAGCTGGTGAATGAATCGATCTAACTGCTGACTTGTATACATTTTTGGGCGAGTTTTAGTTTTTTGTATATCTGATTATAAATTACGTCTCAGTATTGTTTAACCATTTACTGTATTATTCTGGCTGCCTATAAACCTTGAGCCATTGGAGTGTACTGTATGTCCAGACTTCTGCCATTCCTCAACTGCCAGAGGTGTCAGGGACTTATGGGCTCAGAAACAGCGGACCCAATGCATCAAGCGGATCCTTTCGGTGTAAGTGCTACACTACATTGGGACCAAGGCAGGGTGGTTACGTTCCTGCATACAGTGGGACCAAAGCAGGGTGGTTACGTTCCTGTATACAGTGGGAACAAGGCAGGGTGGCTACATTCCTACCTACAGTGGGAACAAGGCAGGATGGTTACATTCCTGTATACAGTGGGACCAAAGCAGGGTGGCTACGTTCCTACCTACAGTGGGACCAAAGCAGGGTGGCTACGTTCCTACCTACAGTGGGAACAAGGCAGGATGGTTACATTCCTGTATACAGTGGGACCAAAGCAGGGTGGCTACGTTCCTGCATACAGTGGGACCAAAGCAGGGTGGTAACGTTCCTACATACAGTGGGACCAAGGCAGAGTGGTTACGTTCCTACCTACAGGGGGACCAAGGCAGGGTGGTTACATTCCTGCATACAGTGGGAACAAGGCAAGATGGTTACGTTCCTGCATACAGTGGGACCAAAGCAGGGTGGCTACGTTCCTGCATACAGTGGGACCAAGGCAGGGTGGTTATGTACCTGCATACAGTGGGACCAAGGCAGGGTGGTTATGTTCCTGCATACATTGGGACCAAGGCAGGGTGGTTATGTTCTTACATACAGTGGGACCAAGGCAGGGTGGCTACGTTCCTGCATACAGTGGGACCAAGGCAGGGTGGCTACGTTCCTGCATACAGTGGGACCAAGGCAGGGTGGCTACGTTTCTGCATATAGTGAGACCATGGAGAACAAATGTAGCCACCCTCTAACAGGAAGTGGGACCACAGCAGAAAAAAAAAGGAATTTAAAGATTTGTAAGAGACTGAGAGTAATAGAAGGGACTTTTTTTGAGTTAAGAAAACATATCTGGATAGAATTTTTTAAAACCAGAGTTTAGTGTCACCTTAACCTTCTTGATAGAAGGAGCCCCTGACATCATTGAAGGGGTGCACTCAATATTCAGTGAATAAAATGCTACAGAAAATGCTCAGACTATGGACATAAAACAGGAGATAGTCAGAGAATGAAAGCATGCTATAGGGTTTATTGGGGAGTTATCAGAGATTTCAGGAGACCTGTTTCAGGAGACAGTCCTAGACTAGAGAGCCATTACATGAGACTATTAGAGATCACTGCTATTACTGTCCTTTTACAAATCAGTGCTTCTGCATTTGTGCTTAAAGTGGAAGAAACGTTCCCTCTCCCTTCTCCTATCTATCTTGCCTAAACTGTATAAAAATTTGTATACTTACCTATTTTGAATACACTTCAGTCCGGTCACATGATCCTGCAGCTCCTGCTTGAAAGTGACTGTGAATTCTGGAAGTGGTGACACCCATAGGCTTCCTTAGCCCAGACATTGCCAGCACTCCTTCCTCTCCCCTGCAGCAGTCACTCACTGATACAGGAGAGCTGGAGCTGCAGGATCATATGACCAGATCGGAGCAGATTAAAAATAGGTAAGTACCCATCTTTTTTTACAAGACAAAACAAAAGGAAGGCACGCACACCTAGTGCATTACCAAACACATTTATTGAGTGTTTTAAAAGGTAAAAATGGATACTCACAAGAATGGCGACCCACAGTGGGCCATAAAATTGCACTAGGTGTGCGTGCCTTCCTTTTGTTTTGTATTGGATCACCCCCTCTGAGGAGGGCAGCACCCGCCTGGCGTTTGTGAACATTGATGTCCTTGTTGCCATTTAAAACCAAGAAAGACCTCTTCAGCACTGGAAGTGATTGTTGTTTTGTATTTCCACACATCTTTTTTTATACAGGTTAGGCTGGATAGGTAGGATGAAGGGAGGGGGGCATTTTTTAGGAAAAGTTATGATTTTCTTCCACTTTAATGACAGACCCATTAACAATGACTAGAGTTGAGCGAAGCCGAACTGTAAAGTTCGGGTTCGTACCGAACTTTGGGGTGTCCCTGACCTGGACCCGAGCCCGGACATTTCAAAAAAAGTTTGGTTTCCAGTTCTGGGTTCTGGTAGTTGATCACGCATGTTGAATAGCTGCAGGGCAGCCAATCAACAAGCATTTCACTGGTTTTCCCTAGAAGCCATCACAGCCATGCCTTTAGTAGGCAGTCTATATGAGGCTGGAGTCACAGTGCTGCATGTCACATGCTCTCTGGGTAGTGTAGGGAGAGGATGCTGCCGGTGATGTGAGGGACAGATTGCAGATAGATAGATAGATAGATAGGTAAAGATTACTACTACTACTGCTTTTTAGGGACAGATTGCAGATCTCATCCTGCATTACAGAATGATCTGACTGGAATAGGTAGAGTCTACTGCTTAGAGGGACAGATTATTGTTCTAAAATCATCTCCTAGTTCTATAGGGTCAGGTTTCTGCTGTTGCTGTAAGGGACAGATTATTGTTCTAAAATCATTTTGCAGCTCTCTAGCAATTTCCAGGACTCTTTTACAGTCATTTTTGTGCCGAAAAGTTTGGGTCCCCATTGAATTCAGTGGGGTTCGGGGTAAAGTTCGGGTCAAGTTCGGTACCGAACCCAGACTTTTTTCCAAAGGTCGGCTGAACCCACCGAACCTGAGCATCCACGGCAGTGTTGCCAACCTCCCACAGTGTTTTTTACTGGCAAAACATGGAAAATTTACTGGTGGAGCACATTTTTTACTGGTACCTCGAACAATAACAGAACTCTTATAAAGACTAAAACAATTGATATTTAATCACAGCATGGAAACACTGACAATACCCATATCAAGTAATTTGCCTGGTTTACACTTAAAACATCAGCATATCATGACAAATTATCAGACCCTGATATTTATAGACAGTTGTAAAAATCACTGATTTTTACAAACTGTCAGCAAATTTACTGACGGTTGGCAACCCTGATACACGGGTTCGCTCAACTCTAACAATGACTTCATCTAATATTTCTTACAAAAAAAACGACACCGAAAAAAATAAGATAGTGTGAAAGATACTTTATTGGCTTGAGTAAGCACCTAAGAAAGGAAACACAAGGGCCAAACGTGGCCATCAGGCCCTAGTTTTGGCACCAGGGTCTTAGACAATCATTACCAGAGCAAGTTTGAAGAATCCCCTCTAATCTTTATCCAAGATTCACATAAATTTATGTATAATGAAAATCAAATTCTTGATCTTGAGAGATGTTTGTGAAGAATTTCTTAAAACAGGATTACAAAGTGTAGATCAGAAAACGTCCTCCTCTAGCGAGATAGGAGAACAGATGTGTTCAAGATGGACGTGAAATTTGATGATGAACTTTAGGACTCCTTCTGTCATGGTCTTCTGAGGTTTACTAAGCGACGGGGCTACCATAGACCTGTACCTCACACAGGTGCAGGAATTCAGTGCGCCCCGGGATCACCACGCTGACGTATTGACCCTCCATCCCATTACAGCAGAAAAATGACGTAGGCAAAGAAACTTGGGAGATCCTACCGCACCTGTGGAGAACAAACAAAGACCAACACAATGTCAGAGAAATTACATTTGTCCACTTTGGGGAGGTTAACTAGAGGCGTCCAAAGTGTTCATTCATTTTATCATCATGCCTGTTGACCATTTAGGTCCCTCCAGAAGTCCGACTGAAAAATTCTCAGATCGCAACCTCTGCGTCTTGCATTGTTGCTAGGATGTGAAAATCATTGTTTTTCACTCCTCTAATGCTGGAAGGGGGGAGTGAAAGTCCAATGGTTTTCACATTGTTTCGACAAGATGTAACACAACCAGAAACAAACAAGAGGTGTCCACGCCATCCTAGAGGGTTCAAAGAAACGGATGCAGTAAAAAGACGACATTACCCTACCTCCCAGTTATGCAGTCGCACCACTAGGGCCCCGCGTGACTTAAGGACGTGGACA
>BLSH010260217.1:305004-318229 GCA_018402905.1 Glandirana rugosa
TGAAATAATATGAAGTAATTTTCTATACCTGTTCAGTTCCATTTTGTTTTACAGCAGTCATTTTAAACTAGTTAAAAGTTTTGTATAGAAGTTCTCACACACATTTCTCACCAGATAAGCAAGTTTGAGCAAAACATGTTATTTCCCCGAAATGACGCTTATTTATCTGCTAGCCAAGGTCCATTCTCGTCATGTATTTTGACTATCATTCCTGTTATGGTCTTCATTGCATTTGTTATGAGAAATGTTTCATCTTATGTATTTCTGATTAGCAGAAATAAACTATATAAACGGAGAAAATAAAAGCACTTATCAGATCTTTTCTGAACAACACCACTGCTTGTCTTGTGTTCTGTTCAACCGAATCGATCTCCGAGCTCGCTGAGACGAGGACCAACCCGGGCAGGGCTATCAGTCTATCTGACCTATGAGAAGGGTACCCCAACACTGGCCTGTCTGTGATTCAGTCGTTTGGCATTCTGCAAGTACTGCAGACTTTTATGATCTGTGAACATAGTTATAGAGTGAGGGGAGCCTTCCAAGAGATGACGCCACTCCTCTAACACCAATTTAATGGCAAGAAGATCCTGATCCCCAATGGAGTAATTTTTCTCTGCCTGAGAATTTTTTTTGGAGAAAAACACACATGGTTGATGTTTTATCTCAACGGATTGAAGAATCACAGCTCCCACCCCAGTTGAAGAAGCATCCACTTCAATGCAAAATGGATCCTCAAGATTAAGTCTACTTAAAAGAGGGCCAGAAACAAAGGCTTGTTTCAATTCATGAAACGCAGAGACGGCTTCAGAGGGCCATTCCTTACCATTCGCACCTTTCTTGGTCAAGGAGATAATAGGCACAGCAAAGGAAGAGTAATTCCTAATGAACTGCCTATAATAATTTGTGAACCCAAGAAAGCGATGTGTGGCCTTGAAGCTGGCGGGAAGTAGCCAGTTGGTAATGGCCAAGACCTTTCCAGGATCCATACGAAGACCCAAGCTAGAGACAAAGCTTCCCAGAAACAGGACCTCGGAACTTTCAAAAGAGTATTTCTCTAGCTTGGCATACAGATTATTTTCTCTAAGGCGCTGAAGTACAATGCGGACATGGTTTCTGTGGACAAGAAGATTCTCCGAAAAGATGAGAATGTCATCTAGGTAAATGACAATAAATTTATACAGCAAATCCCTGAAGATTTTGTTGACAAAGTTTTGGAACACAGTTGGGGCATTACACAAACCAAAAGGCATAACCAAGTACTCGTAATGCCCATCTCTAGTGTTAAACGCGGTTTTCCATTGGTCACCTTCCTTTATCCCGATCAGATTGTATGCACCCCTGAGATCCAACTTGGTAAAAATGGAGGCACCTTTCAACCTGTCGAATAGTTCAGAAATTAAGGGTAAGGGGTAACGATTTTTGATTGCCACCACGTTTAAACTGTGATAGGCAATTCAGGGTCTTAAAGTACCATCTTTTTTGGCAACAAAAAAGTACCCCATGATGAGGACTTACAAATGAACCCCTTCTCTAGATTTTCTGCGACATACTCTGACATGGCCTGAGTCTCTGGGATGTTCAGGAGGTAGGTACGGCCCCTGGGCAGAGTCGCTCCGGTAACAAGGTCAATGGCATAGTCAAAGGACCTGTGTGGAGGAAGCACTTCAGCTAATTTCTTGCAGAAGACATTCTGGAAATTGCTATATGCAGCTGGAAGATATAATATACATTTTACTCTTCTTTATATAAGCTATCATTGTACTTTTTTGACAAAATTTTAGCTGTGTTTCTAGTACACAAGGCGGTGGAAGTTTATATTAGCAAGCTCTGTTTTATCTTGTACCCATTTTCATCTTTTTTTATACAGATTAGGCAGGATAGGTGGGGGGACAGTTTTAAGTAGACATTAGCGATTCGTTTAGTTACGAATCGAAATCCGGACAAAATTTTTGTTTATTTGGAGATTTAGATGTATCTGAATCTCCGAATCACAATAGTACCGAAATTCAATGAATCCAGAATAAAGTAATAATGAAAACAACTAATTCATTTGTGCTCATTCATTTTATTTGGATGACAGGATGCAATAGTTTGAGCCTTCCTTAATAACGTTTGAAGCATCTAAAATAACTTAACAACATAACGAATGATCTAAATTGATTTGCATTAATTTGTTTTTAGTCTAGTGAGTATTGAGTATTCTAATAAGATTATTCTTGTATTGGGGTTGAGGGACCATTTGTGTAATGTTAACCACTTACCAACTGGAAGGTTTTGCAGCTTTAGGACCAGAGCACTTTTTGCGATTCGGCACTGCGTCGCTTTAACTGACAATTGCGCGGTCGTGCGACGTTGCACTCAAACAAAATTTGCGTCCTTTTTTTCCCACAAATACAGCTTTCTTTTGGTGGTATTTGATCGCCTCTGCGTCATTTCTTATCGCCGCTATAAACAAAAGAAGAGCGACCATTTTGCAAAAAAACCCAAATTTCTTACTTTTTGCTAAAATTCAAATCCAAAAAAAATATATAAAAAAACATTTTTTTCACCGTTTTGGCCAATTTATATAATTCCTCATATTTGCGATAAAAAAAATTGCAATCGGCGTTTATTGATTGGTTTGCGCAAAAGTGTCCGCGTTTACGGATGGTGAGAAATAATTTCTGGGGTTTTCATTTTTTTTTTATTTTTTACTAGTAATGGCGGCGATCTGCGATTTTTAGCGGTAATGCGATATTGGGGCGGACACGTCTGACATTTTTGACACTTTTTTGGGACCAATGACATTTATTCAGCGATCAGAAATTTAAATGTCCACTGATTACTGTATAAATGTCATTGGCAGTGAAGGGGTTAACCTGCAGGGGGCGATCTAGGGGTTAACTGTGTTCCCTGGGTGTGTTCTTACTGTGGGGGGGTTGGGCTAACATGGGCATGAGAGATCTAACTGATCCCAGTGACAGGGATCAGTAGATCTCTCATGCCCCACTGACAGGGTGGGGAACCGCCGTGTTTACATCGTTGGTTCCCCGTTCTTTCCCTGTAGCTGCTCATTGCGGCTCGCCAGCGGACATCGGGTCCGCCCGAGCCGCGGGCACACTCCCCAGGAGTGCGGCGGGTGCGCGCACGCCGCCGGGGCGCGCGCGCCCCCTGGTGGCTGAATGCAGATCGCCGCTTATTTACGGCGATTCGCGCTCAGCGTCCCGACTGCCGCCGTGAAAACACGGCGCGCGGTCGGGAACCAGTTAAAGAAGATGATTCCTACTTACTGTGTTTGGGTTGGATGTAGGTGGATCCATCTGAACCTCTGAATCATAACATAATGAATGAATCTGAAATGAATTTCATCCATTCGTAACTTTCATTCCATTTCTCTTTGTGGGTTCGACTAGCAGGGATGACTCAGAGTGCATAAGTAATCTCCCGAAATAATTAATTAGCATTAAAACGAATATAGCGCTGTATAACCTGTTGGCGCTATATAAATCCCGTATAATAATAATGATTTACTTAACATATGAATCCGAAACGATAACAAGATACAATGCAATGGACCTGAAGAAAAAAAATACATAAGAAGGGAAAATAAATGGACAGCACAGAAAAAAAATAAGATTGTATGAAAGAAATTTTATTGACTTGAGTAAGCACTTCGGTAAAGAAAACACAGGCTACTTTTTGCTGGGGCCCCGAGGATTACACGATAACTGCTAAAGGGCCCCATGGGGTTGGCCACCAGAGTCTTAGATAATCATTATCAGAACAAGTTTGAAAAATCCCCTCCATTTCTGTTCCGATAACATCTTAAACTTGTTGTTTCCCAACTCTTTCTGATTATAGTCACCAGGACAATTATACAGTTTAAAGCAACTCTCCCCAATAAGGACACAGATCACAGTGGTTCAAACCCTTCAACTCTCCTTCCATAGCTATCTTTAGTTACACTTTAAGGCAGGGGTCTCCAAACTATGGCCCTCCAGCTGTTCAGGAACTTCAATTCCCATCATGCCGTGTCATGTCTGTGAATATCAGAGTTTTACAATGCCTCATGGGACGTGTAATTCCGCAACAGCTGGAGGGCCGTAGTTTGAAGATCCCTGCTTTAAGGGGTCTATACATAAATGTTTTCCCAGAGGAATCACACAAGCTTTGCCCAAAATTTGTACATTTTTTAAATTGCATTCATGGAAAAAATGTGTGAATCCTGGGTGAAAGTTGGGTGTCTTTTAATAGAGAATATTTATAAGTAGACCCCCACATGTAACCCATTATTTTTATTTGAAATCAAAATAAAATTCTTGAGAGAAGTTTCTTAACCACTTCCCACCCAAGGTACGTACATGGACATCCTTTACTTTGAGTTGTAATATCTGAATGATGCCTGCAGCTACAGGCATCATTCAGATATAATTTTTACTGGCCGGCGATTCCCTGCACCATAAGAATTAACATAGCGGCAGTTCAGCTGCTTGATCCTTCTTATAGGCAGTGGGAGGTGACTCCCCCCGTCGCCGCTCTCCAGTGCTCCTCCTGGGCCGCCCGTCCGATCGGCGACCCGGAGAAGGGATCCGTCATCGCCGGATGTTGATCAGAGAGATGACCCCCCCCCCGTCACCGCTCTCCAGTGCTTCTCCTGGGCCGCCCGTACGATCGGCGACCCGGAGAAGGAATCCGTCATCGCCGGAAGTTGATCAGAGAGATCACTGGTGACAATCTGGTCAACAGTCATCTCTATGATCCTTGGAGCCCCAGGCGCGACGTTATGACGTCACGCCCGGGCCGGCTTTAGTAAACAAAGCCGTGGATGCGGCTGGAGAGACCGAGAGCGTTCATTTTTTTCTGATCTCAGTCTTCCCAGCCTGGAGGAGAGATGTGGAGTCTTACTGACCCCATTTCTCTCCATAAAGAGGACCTGTCATGCACTATTGTTTGCATAATAGGAATAAAAGTGATAATTTTTTTTTTTTAAGAGACAGTGTAAAAATAAAAAATAAAGGTAAAATAAACCATAAAAAAAAAAATTCAAAGCGCCCCCGGCCCTGCGAGCTCGCGCGCAGAGGCAAACGCATACGTAAGTCGCGCCCACATATGTAAACGGCGTTCAAATCACACATGTGAGGTATTGCCATGTGTGTTAGAGCAAAAGCAACAATTCTAGCCCAATACCTCCTCTGTAACTCTAAACATGTACCCTGTAAAAAATTTTAAAGCATCGCCTATGGAGATTTTTAAGTACCAAAGTTTGGTGCAATTCCACGTGTGTTCACAATTTTAAAGCGCAACATTTTAAGTATCTATTTACTCGGCGTAACATCATCTTTTATAATATACAAAAAAATTATGCTAACTTTACTGTTTTTTTTTTTTTTATTCATGAGACTGAAAAAAAAACACGTTTGAACAATTCCTGCGCAAATACCGTGTGACAAAAAAAGTTGCAATGATCGCCATTTTATGCCCTAGAGTCTCTGCTAAGAAAAAATATATATACTGTTTGGGGGTTCTGAGCAATTTTCTAGCAAACAAATTATGATTTTTTCATGTAGGAGAGGAGTGCCAAAAATGGCTCAGATGGGAAATGGTTAAATCATAACTACAAGGTGTAGAGCAGAAAAAGTCTTCCCCCAAATAGATAGAAAAACATAGATGTCTTCAGGATGGACATGAAAATTGATGATGAACTTTAGGATTCCTTCTGTCATGGTCCTCCGAGGTTCACCAGCAGACATGATTCTCCTGAGCTACGGGGTAGACCTCCACCTCGCACAAGTGCAGGAAATCAGTGCGCCCCGGGATCACCACGCTGACGTATTGACCCTCCATCCCATTACAGCAGAAAATTGTTGTAGGATCAGTAATTTGGGTGACCTTACCGCACCTGTGGATAGGAAACAAGGACCAAGATGATCATACAGAAATGGCTTTTGTTCACTTAGGGGAGGTTTACTAAAGGGGTCCAAAATGTTCATTAAGTTTACTGTCATACCTATGGGCCATTTGGGTTTCCCCAGAAGCCTGACTGAAAAAAAACTCCCAGACAGCAGCCTCTAAGTCATGCATTGTTGCTGGGATGTTATTCTGGAAGGGGGGAGTGAGAGTCCAATGGTTTTTACATCCTTGCAACAAAATAGGAAATGGGGGCTACTAACCGAAAGTTTTCAGGTCAGGATTTTAAGGGGCCTACAGGTATAACAATAACAATAAATAACATTTTACAAAGCTGCAGATCTTTTTAATATCTACTAAGGCCTACTGACTGCGTAGATTATTTTCTGAAAAGGTGAACTTAGTCTTTTAAAAAGTGCAAAAATGTACAATAACTAGACAATAGTTACCACTAGAGATGGGCTAAACGACCCCCATGCCCCCCCCCACCCCACCCCTGTTCGGTTCGCAGCAGAACTCCCAGGGGAAAAGTTCTGGCGCAAACCACAAACTCCATTGAAGTCTATGGAAGCCAAACATGAGAAATCAAAAGTCCCCATTTTGATAGCTTTTATGCAAGTAATTGGCCATAAAAAGGGTATGGGGGTCCGTGTGCTGCCCTGGGGGACATGTATCAATGCAAACATTTTCTTTAAAAACAATCGTTTTTAAAGGAGCAGTGATTTTAATGATGCTTAAACTGAAACAAGAAACATGAAATTCCTTTAAATATAGTTGCCTGGGGGATCCCCTTAGTGTGCCTGTAAAGGGGTGCATCTGTACCGTGTATAGAACCTGCTGTAGAAAAAGGATAGGTCTAAAGAAAAAAACGCATCAAATTACATTTAAACTCACAGTTACAATTGCTGGCGTGGCCATTTTCAAAAGATGAAGAAAAAAACGGTGTGCCCCCCCCACCAGTCTGTACCTGGCCCCTCAGGTCTGGTGTGGATTTTAAAGGGAACCCCACGCCAAAATTAAAAACAAAACAGTATGGGGTCCCCCCTAAAATCCATACCAGACCCTTATCCAGGCATGCAGCCTGGCAGGCCAGGAAAGGGAAGGGGGCGAGCGAGCAACCCCCCTCCTGAACCATACCAGGCCACATGCCCTCAACATGGGGTTGTGGGTGCTTTGGGGTAGGGGGCATGCTGGGCCGATGCATCTTGTTCTGATGTTGATGGGGATAAGGGTCTCTTTCCCATAACCCTGGGCTGTGGTTGTGGGGGTCAACGGACAGGGGGCTTATTGGAATGTGGAAGCACCTTTAACAAGGGGTGCCCAGATCCCAACCCCCCATGTGAATATGTATGGGGTACATTGTACTCCTACCCATTCACCCAAAAAAGTGTCAAAAACAAATAAATACCATAGACAAGTGATAACCGGCAATTCTGTTTATGCTGTGACTGGACACAGCTAATCATGTGGTAGAAGGCCGATGTGATTGCCCACAGTGATCCATGGATGCCCTTCCCTGTAGCCGTCTTTAGGCTATGGAGCGATCAGGAAGTCGTTAAAATGATGGTTGAAATCCCAGTAAGGAAAACTATTTTCTTAAAATGTTTACTTTCTCTTTAAATATAGAGTATCTCACAAATCTTTTCATGTGACAACACTGAAGAAATGACACTTTGCTACAATGTAAAGTAGTTAGTGTACAGCTTGTATAACAGTGTAAATTTGCTGTCCCCTCAAAATAACTCAACACACAGCCATTAATGTCTAAACCACTGACAACAAAAGTGAGTACACCCCTAAGTGAAAATGTCCAAATTGGGCCCAAAGTGTCAATATTTTGTGTGGCCACCATTATTTTCCAGCACTGCCTTAACCCTCTTAGGCATGGAGTTCACCAGAGCTTCACAGGTTGCCACTGGAGTCCTCTTCCCCTCCTCCATGATGACATCACAGAGCTGGTGGATGTTAGAGATCTTGCACTCCTCCACCTTCCGTTTGAGGAGCCCCACAGATACTCAATAGGGTTTAGGTCTGGAGATGCTTGGCCAGTCCATCACCTTTACCCTGAGCTTCTTTAGCAAGGCAGTGGTCATCTTGGAGGTGTGTTTGGAGTCGTTATCATGTTGGAATACTGCCTGCGGCTCAGTCTCTGAAGGGAGAGGATCATGCTCTGCTTCAGTATGTCACAGTACATGTTGGCATTCATGGTTCCCTCAATGAACGGTAGCTCCCCAGTGCCGGCAGCACTCATGCAGCCCCAGGCCATGACACTCACACTACCATGCTTGACTGTAGGCAAGACACACTTGTCTTTGTACTCCTCACCTGGTTGCCGCCACACACGCTTGACTCCATCTGAACCAAATAAGTTTATCTTGGTCTCATCAGACCACGGGACATGGTTCCAATATTCCATGTCCTTAGTCTGCTTGTCTTTAGCAAACTGTTTGCAGGCTTTCTTGTGCATCATCTTTAGACGAGGCTTCCTTCTGGGACGGCAGCCATGCAGACCAATTTGATGCAGTGTGCTGAGTATGGTCTGAGCACTGACAGGCTGACCCCCCACCCCTTTAACCTCTGCAGCAATACTGGCAGCATTCATACATCTATTTCCCAAAGACAACCTCTGGATATGATGCTGAGCATGTGCACTCAACTTCTTTGGTAGACCATGGCAAAGCCTGTTCTAAGTGGAACCTGTCCTATTAAACTGCTGTATGGTCTTGGCCACTGTGCTGCAGCTCAGTTTCAGGGTCTTGCCAATCTTCTTATAGCCTAGGCCATCTTTATGTAGAGCAACAATTCTTTTTTTCAGATCCTCAGAGAGGTCTTTGCCATGAGGTGCCATGTTGAACTTCCAGTGACCAGTATGAGAGAGTGAGAGCGATAACACCAAATTGAACACACCTGCTCCCCATTCACACCTGAGACCTTGTAACACTAATGAGTCACATGACAAGGGGGAAGGAAAATGGCTAATTGGGCCCAATTTGGACATTTTCACTTAAGGGTGTACTCCCTTTTGTTGCCAGCGGTTTAGACATTAATGGCTGTGTGTTGAGTTATTTTGAGGGGACAGCAAATTTACACTGTTATACAAGCTGTGCACTCACTACTTTACATTGTAGCAAAGTGTCATTTCTTCAGTGTTGTCCAGGGGAGGGCTGGCCCAGGGGGTAGGGTGGCAATTGCCCCCCAGGCCACCCTAACTTACATTTAAAATGGCCGATGGCTGCTGCCCTCTCACACTTTTTTTTTCTTGTGGAGGAAGGAAATAGGGCCCAGGGGCGCAGCCATCAACTAACTGCAGGCAAAGGGGGGGCGCCCAGGGCCGGCCCTACCATGGATCCCGCTAGGCCCATTGGGTGGGCATGGATGGTGAGCTGATTCGGTGGTGCAATGGGCCACTTGACTGGACTTGCCCCCCAGGCCTACGGCTGCCAGCCCTCCCCTGGTGTTGTCACATGAAAAGATAGAATTAAATATTTACAAAAATGTGAGGGTGTGCTCACTTTTGTGAGATACTGTATATATAGGTAAAATCCAATCATGCAGTGATGTGTCTTATTTTGGGTTCAGGGTGGTGCTTAGGACCTTTGTCAAGTCTATGAAAATACAAAACTCTCTTGAAGTAGGTCAATGCAGATCAGAAAAAGGTCACATGTACCCGTCAATGAATTCTGAATGATCTCTGAAGCCTCTCAAACTGATGCCTTCTACACATGCCCAAAGCCCATTGACACGGGCAACCTTACAGTGTCCGGGCCCTGTGGTACTCACACTGGGTTGTTATTGTCTGGAGAATTTCCAATTCGGACCTCGGCATCCATCATCCGATGCATAGAACCGTCTGACCGTCCAGTGACCACAACGACATTCACTTTGTATTTCTGTTTCAGGTTTAATTTCTACCAGGGTGATGGGTCAGCATTTGTGTGGGTACAGAAGCCATGAGGCAAGTCTGTATCGTTCACTCCATCGATGGCCTTGTTAGCGGAAAGTACAGGCTGTACAGGGTAATCAGAACTCTGCGAGGCTTCCCCGCTTAGGGCAACATTTGTGGCTGTAGAGAGAAAAACAAAACGCTCAGCATTTTTACATCTTGAGCAACGTTTTTTTCCATTGTCCTAAAGGGGCATTCACTATAAACTGCAATGTTGTGAATAATTTTAATGAAGCATTTTGTAACCATTTGCCACCGAAATACGTATATATATATATATATACATATACAGTATGTTGCAGCTTGCAAGTGTTTTTTATTCTGATTTCTGTCTGAAGCTATCAGCCATAACCCCGGTATTTTTTTTTTGTTTGTTTTTTTCAGCCAGCGATTGTTTTTCTCATGAAAGCAGTCCGAGCAGCTATTTAGCCGCTGGATCGCTTTCAGAAGCAGCGGGAGGGGTCCCCCCCCTTTCTCCCACCACTCGCTGGTGTTTCTGGTGCCAGGGCTGGCCCAAGACATTGTGCTGCCTGGGCCCAAGAACGAAATGCTACCCCCCCCAAAAAAAAATCACGCCCATCAAAAGGCCCCCGCATCCATTATTTTATATCATGATAATTAAAACTAAAATTACATTTATCAGGAAGTCAGGTTTACATGCAACAGCACCTTGTCTATATGAAAAATGATATGACATGCATTATGACATATATTCAATTGTTCAATTCCAAAGGGTGGGCTAGGGCAGTATATGGACAGGCTAGGGTAGTATATGGACAGGCTAGGGTAGTATATGGACGGGTTAGGGTAGTATATGGAGGGGTTAGGGTAGTATATGGACGGGCTAGGGTAGTATATGGACGGGCTAGGGTAGTATAGGGATGGGCTAGGGTAGTATATAGACAGGCTAGGGTAGTATATAGACAGGCTAGGATAGTATATGGGCAGGCTAGGGTAGTATATGGGCAGGCTAGGGTAGTATATAGACATGCTACGGTAGTATATACACAGGCTAGGGTAGTATATGGACAGGCTAGGGTAGTATATGGACAGGCTAGGGTAGTATATAGACAGTCTAGGGTAGTATATAGACAGTCTAGGGTAGTATATAGACAGGCTAGGGTAGTATATAGACAGTCTAGGGTAGTATATAGACAGGCTAGGGTAGTATATAGACAGTCTAGGGTAGTATATAGACAGTCTAGGGTAGTATATAGACAGGCTAGGATAGTATACAGGCAGGCTGGGGTAGCATATAGACAGGCTAAGGTAGTAAATGGGCACGATAGGGTAGTATATAGACAGGCTAGGGTAGTATGTAGACAGGCTAGGATAGTATAGGGACAGGCTAGGGTAGTATATGGACAGACTAAGGCAGTATATGGGTAGGTGGAGCGGCCTGGGGCTGCAGTTGTCATGGCACACAAAACTGCTGGAAAAAAAATATTGGTCGTCAGTTTGCTGGGTAAATAGAAGAGAAGGGGAGGTGGTCATGGTTCAGTTTGCTGCCCCTCTCAAAGTGCTGCCTGGGTCCAATGGACCCACTGGGACCCATGGTAGGGCCGGCCCTGTCTGGTGCTTACCGCTTTTACTTGCGAGCCTGGGAAAGGATCCAATGGGTCACGCAGCTGGCCACAGAGGAGAACAGAGAACAGATCCAGTGAGCGGCTGCGTCCGTAAGGGGGCCCCCCTAATCCATGCGCCCGGCCCCTAATCTAAATGCAGGGCACCGGATGCATGGATTTCATTGGGGTTTTTTTCTTTTTTGAAGCACATGATTACAGCCTGAGGCTCTAATTGGCTTCAAAAAAGGGGGTGCTCGGGGCGCAGAGCACTGTGTGCTGAACCCACCCAGTTGTGTGACAATAGCAAATTAATATTCACTTTTGTCTTCCTGATTCTCCTCCCAGCCAATCAGGAAGCTGGGCTTAAGACCCCATTGGTCAAGAGGAGAAGCGATCGCATTGGCCGCCGAGGAGGAGACGCAGGGTGAAGCTGCTGAGGAGGATGCAGGAAGGAGCTGAAGCTGTCTGTGACCTAGATGGGGTAAGTGTGGGGCTAGTGGGCAGACGAGCGAGCGTCGGGGGGGTGAGGGGTTTGACTGAGCAACCGAATGGGGGGAGGCAGGTGGTTTGTTTGCCCCCGCCCCCAAAAAAAAATGGAGCACCAGCCGCCACTGACCAGATCGTCTCTGATCGCCTCTATGATCTTGGAGAACTGAAGCGACGTTATGATGTCACTTCCGGTCTAGGGAAGAAGTAAACAACTTTTTTTTGTTTTTGAGCAAAATATCACATTTTTTTCTTTATTTGATCTTTGCTTTTTTTTTTTTTTTAAACACTCTTTTATTACAGTTTTTCTACATGTAAAAGAAGAGTGTTTTTGTTTTTAACCACTTGCCGACCGCCCGCCGCAGCGTGACGGCGACAAGGTGGTTCGTTATCGCAAACTGTGGCGGCCGCGATAACTAGCATTGTGAGTGCGCGCGCTGCCGAAGGCGCGCCCGCATGCTCACTGTGTTCGGGGGGAGCCAGGGAGCGGGTGCGACAGACTCGATCGCCGCCGGCTACCCACGATGGCCCCCCGCACTGAAAGAACGGAGGTCCGTGTAAGTAAACACGGACCTCTGTTCTGTGAGAGGGGGAAGGGCTGTGATCACAGCCTTCCTGTACATGGAAGCTGTGATCACTTCCCTTCCCCTGCTAGGACAGTTAGAACACGGCCAGGGAACACAGTTAACCCTTAGAGCGCCCCCTGCAGGTTAATCCCTTCACTGCCAATGGCATTTACACAATAATCAGTGCATTTTTATAGCACTGATCGCTGTATAAATGCCAATGGTCCAAAAAAAGTGTGAAAATGGTCCGACATGTCCGCCTCAATATCGCAGTACCGCTAAAAATCACAGATTGCCGCCATTACTAGTAAAAAAATATAAAAAAAAATAAAAACCCCAGAAATGAATTCTCGTCATCCGTAAACGCGGCAACTTTTGCGCAAACCAATCAATAAACGCCGATTGCGATTTTTTTTATCAAAAATATGAGGAAGAATATAAATCGGCCAAAACCGATGAAAAAAATGTTTTTTTATATTTTTTGTTTTTGGATTTGTATTTTAGCAAAAAGTAATAAATTTGGGTCTTTTTTGTAAAATTGTCGCTCTTCTTTTATTTATAGCGGCGATCAGAAATTACGCAGAGGCGATCAAATACCACCAAAAGGAAGCTCTATTTGTGGGAAAAAAAGGACGCAAATTTTGTTTGGGTACAACGTCGCACGACCGCGCAATTGTCAGTTAAAGTGCCGAATCGCAAAAAGTGCTCTGGTCCTAAAGGGGGAAATCCTTCCGGGGCTGAAGTGGTTAAAAAAAGCAAAAGATAAAAAAAAAAGTGAT
>BLSH010260217.1:322426-337900 GCA_018402905.1 Glandirana rugosa
CCCAAAATTGTGTAAAAAATGTCCGACATTTCCGCCCCGATATCGCAGTACCAATAAAAATCGCAGATCGCCGCCATTACTAGTAAAAAAAAAAAAATAATAAAAACGCCATAAATCAATTCCCAGTTTGTAGACGCGATAACTTTTGCGCAAACCAATCAATATACGCCGATTGCGATTTTTTTTTTTAACCAAAAATATGTAGAAGAATATATATCGGCCAAAACTGATGAATAATTTTTTTAATGGATTTGTACTTTAGCAAAAAGTAAAAAATATTGTTCTTTTTTGCAAAATTATCGCTCATTTTTTGTTTATAGCGGCGATCAGAAATGGCGCAGAGGGGGTCACATACCACCAAAAGAAAGCTCTATTTGTGGGAAAAAAAGGACGCAAATTTTATTTGGGTACAACGTCGCACGACCGCGCAATTGTCATTCAAAATGCGACAGTGCTGAAAGCAGGAGGGGGGTTTAAGTGCCGGGTAAGGAAGGGGTTAAATCACCTTTGGCTTAACTAAAACAGCCTTATTTCGAAATGGTACACTAATAACACTCGCGGTCTTTGATTCCAGAAACATGTTTACATTTCAAATTCAATGTTAAATTCAATTTGAATTTCAATTCAAATTTTGGAAATTCTGACAAATTTCGTTTCATTATACTGTAATTTGGGTATTCGGATATATCCGAATCTCTGAATCATGAAAATTTGTCCGAATAATTATTCAGAACGAAACGAACTGCACATGTCTATTGTAAACAAGAAGACAAAAAGTACTAGAAAAGGCGTGGTCTTCAAGTGGGTAATGTAATTTATTAAGTGACTTTGTCATTCTGCAATGTTGATAATATAATAACTAATAATAACTAATAATAATAATAATAATAAAAATAACAGCCTAACGTTTTATTAAAACTCCATGTAAAAATGACATACAGTACCATAGATCTGCAAAAACTCGGATGCTTGCCTGATGTTTTCCACCTGTCATCTCACTTTTGTGTCCGAATACAATTTCCCTAGACACTGCTGCCAACTTTAGGTTGGCTTTGTTCCCTTGCAGGGTCTTTGGAGCCACACTTTCAAGCACGTTCCCACCCCAGACATGCTGCCACTTCACATACAGGCAGCTTGAAGCCCCATGAATAGATAATTCCACAGCTCTTCCTCCAAAGATTGGTTGGCAGCTATGGGTGGAGACAGGGCCACCATCAGGGGGGTACAGGCAGTACTGTTGTAAGGGACCCCAGTGTCTCAAGGGGTCCTTACAACAAAGACTTTAACAGTCTTTAACATTGGAGTCTATGGGAGGGGGACACCTGGTTTAGGGACACCGTTCTCCCGAACCATAGCCGATAAAAATACCAAACTTAGGTCACATAGAGAGGGCCCCATGGGCAACAACTGGTCCAAGCTTGGGGCCTCCAGCACCTATGGTTCAGCCATACCAGTCACTGACCAGCAATTTTGGACTTCACATTGGAGTCTATAGGAGGGGGACACCCGGTTTGGGGACACCGTTCTCCCGCAACATAGGCAATAAACATACCAAACTTGGGTCACGTGGAGAGGCCCCCCTGGACCACAGCTGGTCCAGGTTTGGGACCTCCAGCACCTATGGTTCGGCCGTACCGAGTCCCCAAAATGACTAGTCCTTGACCAGCAATTGGGTGAATTTTGGACTAAACATTGGAGTCTATGGGAGGGGGGCACCCGGTTTGGGGACACATAGAACCATAGGTGATAAAAATACCAAACGTGGGACACATGGAGAGGGCTCCCTGGACCACAAATGGTCCAGGTTTGGGACCTCCAGCACCTATGGTTCGGCACGAGGTCTTATTGCAAGAATCAGGTGAGGTTGTGCTGCCTTTGCACTGTTTGTTTAACCCCTTGGATCCCACACTAGCATGCATTGCACACTTCACTTGAATGGGTCATGCTTGGCTACACCTGGTAAATGTGACAAGGTGTATCATTCCTACTGCAGCTGCGACATGTGTGCACCCCTGGCCAGTGGGCGGATGTGGTGGGATGGCCAGTGGGCGAATGTTGGTGGTCAGACGGAGGGGGGGCCAGGTCTAAAGCTGTGTAAAGGGCCCCAAAATTTCTGATGGCTGCCCTGGGTGGAGAGAGTCATATGGCACTAAGGGCAATGAGATATCATGCGATTTTTTTTTATGACGTTTATAGCAAACACCTGACCAGGAGTTAAGGGAAGAAGCACTTAGGAGGAAATGCCTTTTCAGGTTTATAAAGTAAGTGACTGGTGATAGATGCCAGGATTCTGATCTGTTTGCTGGACCTCTGTTGTATCTGGCAGTAGCTCTTCTTACTGTACCACCTAAGATGCTGGACATCAGTGGCGGCTGGTGGTAAATGTTTTTTGGGGGGTGGGGCATCAATTTGTCTGCCCCACACTCCTGCATCTCCTCTTTCCCCTGCATCTCCTCCCTTTTCCTCCTCAGCGGCCAATAGGATCACTTCTCCTTTGGGCCAATTGGACCCTCTTCCTGAGCTGGGATTGGCCGGTAGGAGAATAAGGTAGACATTAGCAAATATTCATTTGTAATTGCCATACAACTGGGTGCAGTGCTCTGCTTCATCCTTTCCTTTTTTGAAGCTAATTGGAGCCTCAGGCTCTAATCATGCAAAAAACCCATTGGAATCCATGCATCCATCATGTAAATTAGGGGCTGGCAGGGCGCATGGACGGCGCCCCTGCACCCTGTATGGACGGGCCGCCACTCCTGGACATGATCCTTTGGACAGCCTTGCCTTCTATCTTGTTTTTGGTGAAATTTGAACTCTTTGCTCCTCCCATGAGCTTCCTATTTAAGTCATGCCTTTGCACTTTCTGCTTGCCAGATTATTGTGCTCGTCTACAGCTAATATCCTGCTTCTTACACTCCTACTGCTGTCGGTATCTTCACTATCACTTGTTAACGACCTTTGGCTTGTTACTCATCTGTGCTTCCTGTTGATCCCAACCTGCAACCACTGGTTGACACTTGGCTTGTTTCCCAACTATGCTTTTGCTTGATCCATACCTGCTACATCTGCTACTGGACCTCGGATTGCTCAGCTCCTGAATAGGCTGTATAAAAACGTTGGAATTGGTCTAGTATCTAGGTACGTGTTGTTGATACATTTATTGCATATCTCGTTAAGATACCGGAAGGAGTTCTTTTGGTCAACTAGATGCTGCCGCAAGAGTGAATTCCAACCCTCCTCCTCATCTAGTACACCAAAGTCTTTTTTTACTTACTTTTTTACCTTTATATTATTCTTACCTCCAGGGGTGCGGCTGCAGCACCAAGCCAGACCCAACAACCCGAGCAAAACCAAAGCCACCAAAGTCTTCATTCTGGAGGAGACATCAGAACACAGAGGGTCAGTTACCATAGTATGTGTTACAAGAAAAGGTGATTCTACATCTCTTCCTCAATTCCATCTCTTCTCTGTTTAGTACTTAGAAATACCTTTTACTAAAATCAAAATAAATCCACTTTGGATCAGATTTGTAGTTTCATATATATAGGACACAACTGAAAGTAAAGCGTAACGCATATCAAAAACCAAAACGTTGTAAAACGACTGTTGAGATTCTTTGTCAACTTTGTCAACTTGGCACCAAGCTACAGTTGTTAGTGTTATCAACCTGTTATTACCCACCTAACACATAAGTGCGGTGGACAAGTAGTAGTGTACTTTAATGCCAACATGCTGCCCATATGTGTCTATGGGCAACAGAATTTTATTTTTATTTTTTGTGGGGTGCAAGTAGATGGTCTTGCCTAAGATGCAAAATAGTCTAACACCAGCCCTGCCGAGGAGTCTTCAGGAGGGGAGGAGGGGTTTTCTCAGCCAAGCAAATCCTCCTGCCTCCTATATGACTCAGGGGGTGCTAGGGGGTGTTTTTCAAAGTGATTTCTCAGCCATATAAAACATGGGGACATTGATGGATGGGGGGGTTTGCTTTGAATATTAAAAATAAACTAATAGCACTTTAGGTTTGTGGTGCTCAGATACAGTGTAGTTCCCCTTTAAGCATATAAATTTACTATTAAAGCGGTTGTCTACCCATTTTGTTTACTTTTACCTACAGGTAAGCCTAAAATAAGGCTTACCTGTAGGTAAAATGAATATCTTCTAAACCTGTTACGGTTTAGAAGATATTTCCTTCCTAATTCAATGTGGCGTTACGGCGCATGCGCCGTGTATGTCCCAGCGCATGCGCCGTGTATGTCCCGGCAGAGGCCCGGCATTACTTCCGGACCTTGCTGGGAAAATCGGATCCCGCGCGCATGCGCGGGAGTGACGTCTCGCGGGTCCGGCCAGTCACAGCGCCGGAGCCGCGTACCCAGAAGCAAGATCCGAGGGAAGATGTCCGCTCCCACAGAGGGGACCGAGCAACCCGGTCGGATCTTCGTTTCAAGGTGAGTATTTCATAATGAGCTAGTATGCATACTAGCTCATTATGCTATTGTCTTGCAGGTTTTTATTTTTATTCTTTTTAGGGTAGACAGCCGCTTTAAGCAACTGCCATTCATTTGCTTAGTGGAAAAGAAACACGCATTGTGAACTACATGATCTTACCAAAAGTATTGGGATGTCTGCCTTTACACACACATGAACTTTAATGGCATCCCAGTCTTAGGCTGGATTCACACCTATGCATTTTTAGTGCTTTTTGCATTTTGCAGATTTGCACTACAGTCCATTCAACATGGTTTCATATGGAACATGTTCTGTAGTGCAAATCTGCAAAAAACACAAAAAATGCATAGATATGAATCCAGCCTTAGGCTCCATTCACACTAGTGCGTTTGCTGATGCATTTCGCATTTTGCAGAAATGCAGGGAATTTTTTTTGACATGGGTTCCTACGGAACATGTTCACGTCAATGCTTATTTGTGCCTCTGCATTTTTGGAAAGAGTCAGGGACTTTCTTTCATGCAAAAAGCAGCATTTTGCATGTAATAGACTTCAATGGGCAAGCATGAAAAACGCAAGTGCTGCTTTTTTACCGCGATTTTGCCGCAATTTGCTTTTTTGCGTTTTAAATCTGCCTAGCAACAACATTTTCCCCCAAAAAAATAAAACATTTTATTTAAAAAATTAAAGTGGTTGTCAACTTGTGACAACCACTTGAACCTACAGGTAAGCCTATGATAAGGCTTACCTGTAGGTGCCCTGCATATCTCCCAAACCTGCACGGTTCAGGAGATATGCAGTGTATGTGCTGTGCCGACGTCATGTTGGCACATGCGCAGTGAAGGAACGGTCTGCGTGCCGCATGTGCGGGAGTGACGTCACGTGACTCTGGCCAGTCACAGCACCGGAGTCGCGGCCCCGGAAGGAAGAGGGGAAGAAGACGGACGCGGCCTGGAGCGGGGACATCGCTGGATGCCGCAGGCTTCGTTTACAGGTAAGTGGCACATAATGGGCTACTATGCGATGCATAGTAGCCCATTATGTTACTACTTTACAGGGGAACATAGAGGAAGTAAACTTCCTCTTTAAATATAAAAAAGCGCAAAATGCAAATCGCAGCAAAATCACGGTAAAAAAAGCGGAAAGCACAGCAAAAAAACATTGAAAAACGCTGAAAAGCAAAATGCATTGATGTGAATCGAGCCTTAGTCCATAAGGTTCAATATTGAGTTGGCCCACTTTTTGCAGCTATTAGGCTTGGTTCACATCTATGCATTTTTTAGTGCATTTTCAGTTTTGCAGAAACACACTACAGTCCATTAAACATGGTTTCCTATGGGTCACGTTCACATCTGTGCATTTTATGGAAAGGTTCAGGGACTTTTTTCTAGTTTTTGGTTCCATAGACTTCAATGGATCAAAAACGTGTATTGAAAAATGCAGAATGCACCTGGTTTATGCAAAACCTGCATAGGTGTGAACCAGGTCTAACAGCTTCAACTCTTCTGGGAAGGCTGTCCACAAGGTTTAGGAGTGTCTATGGGAATGTTTGACCGTTCTTCCAGAAACACATTTGTGAGGTCAGGCGCTGATGTTGGATGAGAAGGCCTGGCTCGCAGTCTCCACTCTAATTCATCTAAAAAGTGTTGAGGTCAGTACTCAAAGCCAGTCAAGTTCCTCCACTCCAAACTCAAACATCCACACTATATTGCCAAAAGTTTTGGGTCACCCCTCCCAATAATTTGGTGGTGGAGGGGATTATGGTGTGGGGTTGTTTTTCCGGGGTTGGGTTTGGCCCCTTAGTTCCAGTGAAGGGAACTCTTAAGGAGTCAGCATACCAAGACATTTTGGACAATTTCATGCTCCTGTCTTTGCCAAATACATGTAAATGCGGAAGTGCCGGTGATCGGATCTCATCGCCTCACACTGACAAAGTGTGTGGCGAGGAGAGCCAATCAGCAGGATCTCCTCTCAGGGAACACCAGTACATGTAATCAGGACACTGATCATCAGTGCCCTGATTACAGTAAAGCCCCTCAGTGCCACAAATCAATGCCCATCAGTGACAGCAATCAGTGACACCAATCAGTGCCAAATCAGTCACACTAATTAGTGCCCTTTAGTGATGCCAGTCACTGCTGCCTTTCAGTGCCCATCAGTGCCTGCTCATCAGTGCTGCCAATCAATACCTATCAGTGCCTCCCATCAGTGCCCATCAGTTCCACCCATCAGTACCGTTCATCAGTGCCCACCAGTGCTGTCCATCCAAGCCCATCAGTGCCACCTATCTGTGCCACCTATCAGTGCCCATCAGTGCGACCAATCAGTGGTCATCAGTGCCACATATCATTACCACCTATTGGTGCCCATCAGTGTGGCATATTACTGCCTCCTCATCAGTGCCCATAAGTGCCATCCGATCAGTGCCCATCAGTGCAGCCTATCAGCGCCCATCAGTGAAGAAGAAAAATTACTTATTTGCAAAATTTACTGACAGAATTTAAGAAAAACTTTTTTTTTTCAAAGCAAAAAATAAAAAACCCAGCAGTGAATAAATACCATCAAAAGAAAGCTCTATTTGTGTGAAGAAAATGATAAAAATGTCATATGGGTACAGTGTTGCATGACCACACAATTGTCATTCAAAGTGTGAGAGCGCTGAAAGCTGAAAATGGCCTGGGCAGGAAGAGTGTGAAAGTGCCCGGCATTGAAGGGGTTAAACAGTTTTTACATAATTTTTTTTATTATAAGTCTCACAGCCATCTTCACCACAGCGTGACAACTCTTCTACTAAACTGCAAGGTCAGCTGGCTCTCCAGACAGACTAGTCACATGACACTCTCAGACACATTCAATCACTACTCCTCCCACCCTCACCGTTTCCAATGAAAATATAAAGGGCAGAAACTTTTGAAAACCCCTTGAATTTGAAGACTTTATGGGAGGTTTGTCCTACTCTTTTGAAATCTGTCATTCTTTTTTCAATTTTTGCAGTCATGATTTCCTTTGTACATATTCTGTTATACTCTTTGTAACTTTTAAATGATGATAGTGTTCCTTCATTGTTATATTTTTAAAATTCTTACTTTTTCTTTCCATTCCTCGATTAGCAAATACCAGGAGGCAGGCTACAAGGTGGTATCTAGATGGTACGGCACCCCCCATCCATCCCCAGACACTTGGTGGTGATGTGATGCACCTCAGGCAGATTTACTCCACATGTTCTGATCTTGCCCCAGACTAGATGACTAGATAACCTTAGGACCCAAGTACATACATTTACCCAAAAATTTTCTGACCTTACACAACATTTCTTATCACGTTACATTTTTATGTAGCACAACTGATATCACACATATTGTACAAAGTAAAATGAATATGCACTTTACTTTGCCTGTATTAAAAATCTCCCAGAAGCAAATAAAAAAGTTAAAGAAAGAAAATTGCCATTGGATACACTTTATTTTCCATGTTACCTTTGGCTTTGTGTCACTGTGCTTTGCACTGTAGCACCCCTATAGTGATAGGTGCATTATTGTGGTGAGTTTTTGTTAGGAGAGGTAAAAATTTAATCAGTCTGACAGTGAGTGCAGGCCTGAATGTTTTGATCTGGGCTGGGGAGTGGCTCAGGGAGGATTGGGTTGATTCACAGATGAGGTCACCAGAACCTTCCACTTCTTTCTAGAAACTGAAGGAAGGTTTCTAGTCAGAGAGCTAGGAGCTGTGGAGCCATCTGGAGTGTTCTGGGGAGCCCTGACCAATCCCCAGCTGGGATTGGCAGGGGGCAGGCCTCCTTAAAATCCTCAGGGTCAGCCCAATCTGGGAGGAGGGTGCGAGCGGAAGAGTGGAGAATGTAGCAGAGGTGCCGTGGAGTCCCCACCTGGCAGGGAGCCCCCCAGTCTGGAGGGGGTGACCTTGGAGTATGGTGGCTTGGGTGCAGCCAGGAGAGGAGTCGTCATCCTGGAGAAGCACAAGGGAGCAGGAGAGAAGTATAGAGGCTACATTAAAGGCTCTTTAAAGGATCCACTGGTGTCGGTCAGTAGCGGCCCCTGGGAGTTGGATGAGAAGGCTGGAGCAGGCTAGGAGAGGACAGCGGACAGTCTGTGGAGGTCGGAGAAGCCAAGCAGGGGAAGGAGGGCCACTAGACAGTGAGGCAGGCCAGAGGGGCCTGGAAGGAGGATGGGCTGGGAGTTGTAGTTCATCCAGTGCCCAGCTAGCACCAACATACTATACAACTGAGGGTCCATGGCTTCACAAACGGGAGCCTGTGACCCTTGCCCACAAAGGGTGGTGCGGAGGCCCTGCTGGCAGTCAGAGCAGGCCTCACCATGTGCTAGCTGTGGTGGAAGAGGAAGTGTCAAAGAGGTCTGATAAATTTCCTTTCAGGCCAGTAACGTTCAGCAAGTGAGTGTGCTGGAGGAGTGAAGGAGTATATATAGGGTGGTGTATATAGAAGGTCCCGTGATTGATCCTTGGGCATCCCACAGTCACCCCTAATCCCCATCCAAGTTTAAACCCCTAAATAAAACAACAAAAACAAAGTACTGGCCTGTTCAGTGACTCCGGGTGTGTGGAAATCGTGTGATTGAGGGCAGCGGGCAGGTGGACCACAACTACCAGCCACCCCCAAAGGGGCACATGGCTACACACCCTAAGCAGTTGCCCCCCTCCCAGCCTACATATGAAGGGTCTCACCTGTACATAGTCCTGAAGCTTCTGAAATTTTCACAGAATCCCCTCTGTATTTATAGGTCTGCTTCATGACTCCTCCCAGACCACATTCCCTCCATACTAGGGATGCTGGTATGAACTGTCACTATAATGTCACCTTTTTCCCCAGAAAGGGGAGGGGAGGCTGTAATGAGTCAGAAGACTGATCTTAGGATATACAAAAATTACATTGTCAACCAGTTCAACCAGTTCAATGGAAATTTCAGTAAATTATAGCATTATTTGCATGTGCACCCAATATATACAAAGGGAAAGGTGAGAACCAATTATTTTGTTTTATAGAAAAGAATAAAACTATTTTATATACAACATCCCTCTGTAATAGAACTGGCTTTATAACTCTTTCTGTAATTTGTCTTTACGTCAGACACTCTTCATGCCCGGGGGAAGAGGACCCCTTACACAGACAGATCTGACCAAACGAGCAGAGCATGGTAATCTGGACATGACAGGAGAACTACCAGCACATGCTGATCCTAATCAATGTTATGGCCTTGCCAGTTAGTCCGGTTTCCATCCCCATTTGGTGACCTTGCCCCCTTTTAATGCCATGGACCCAGACTTCACGCAGACTGGACCTTTGGCTTCACCGGTGGCGGAGCTTGGCAGACGGTGGGAGCCTTCAATGCGAGCTGAGCTTTTTTTTTTCCTTTTTTTTGGAGCGGCGGCTAACGGCGTGATTGATGATTGATCTACACCGGGAGACATTTATTTTTTATTTTTTAACCACTTAACCACTTCAGCCCCGGAAGGATTTCACTCTTTAGGACCAGAGCACTTTTTGCGATTCCGCGCTGCGTCGCTTTAACTGACAATTGCGCGGCCGTGCAACGTTGTACCCAAACGAAATTGATGTCCTTTTTTCCCACAAATAGAGCTTTCTTTTGGTGGTATTTGAGCCCCTCTGCGTCAATTCTGATCACCGATATAAATAAAAAAAAATAATGACAATTTTGCAAAAAAAAAAAAAAAACAGTTTTTCTTACTTTTTGCTAAAATACAAATCCAAAAAATAATATAAAAAAACATTTTTTTCCATCGGTTTTCGGCCGATTTATATTCTTCTACATATTTTTGGTTAAAAAAATTGCAATCGGCGTTTATTGATTGGTTTGCGCAAAAGTTGCCACATTTACGGATGATGAGATTTTATTTATTTTTTTATTTTTTACTAGTAATGGCAGTGACCTGCAATTTTTAGCGGTACTGCGATATTGCAGCGGACATGTCGGACCATTTTGACATTTCTTTGGGACCATTGGCACTTATACAGCGATCGGTGCTATAAAAATACACTGATTACTGTGTAAATGCCATTGGCAGTGAAGGGGTTAACCTGGAGGGGCGCTCTAAGGGTTAACTGTGTTCCCTCAGTGTGTTCTAACTGTATGGGGGTTGGGCTGCCTCGGGGAGGGGAGTGATCATGGCTCCCATATACAGGAAGCCTGTGATCACCGCCCTTCTCCCTCTGTCAGAACGGAGATCTATGTTAACATACACGGACCTCCGTTCTTTCACTTTTGGGGGGCCATCGTGGGTAGCCAGTGGCGACCCGCCCTACCCGCTCCCTGCCCCCCCCCCGGAAACAGTAAGTGCGCGAGCTCACAATGCTAGTTATCGTGGCCGCGTTTCGCGATAACGAGCCATCTTGCCGCCGTCATGCTGTGGCGGCCGGTCGGCAAGTGGTTAAGAACAGAGACTCTTTTTGAGATTTGGTGTTTACAAGTTGAATTCAGGTTTTTTTTTTTTTGCTATAAAATTACTCCTGCAGTAAATAATGTCATATTTTAATAGTATCAAAGGTAAAATGTACATAACAGATAGTATGTTAGTGTCAAGGAAAAGATAATATCACTAGGCCCAGAGAGGGGTCCAAAGGACCCCTGGGCAAAGCGGGGACACACTAGGGGGTAACACACAAGGGTAGAGAAACACTTTAAATATAAAAACAGCGTCCGGACGCACAGGGGATTGGTGTACCCCAAATTGGTGGGGGTAGACAGGAACACTGGACCTTGTGGTGAGTCTTGAAATGTTTTTCATTCCGCATCATTGGTGACTTACACAAGACCCTCAACCAACGGGGGATCTCCGCATTTAGTCATTACTATTAATGCCTGTTTATCACCATCATTATCACTGGACTCTCATAGCGGGGACTTTTGTTGTCCACACACTCCTCTATTGGGCGGATTAAGCATCCTGATTCCCACAGTACTGATACCGGTTCAGACATTTCTATACTTACTTTGCAGATCCAGTTCAACCCTCCACATCCAGATACCCATTGATGCACGGATCTTATTTTCATTGGACACTCCACACGGCCATATCCACAAAGCTATACACCCAGCCCCCTCCCCCTCCAGCAAACTGGCATCATTTAATGAAAATACAAATGAAACCAACTACCCATAGTTCGGTGGTTCTCAACGCCGGTCCTCGGGACCCACTAACAGGCCAGATTTTCAGGATAACTGAAATACATCACAGATATAATTTGCTGCTCAGTGATTGCAGTGTTCTAGTCTGCATCTCCCCAAGGTAATACTTAAAATCTGGCCTGTTAGTGGGTCCCGAGGACCGGAGTTGAGAACCACTGCCATAGTTGAAATACTGTCCAAATCAACACCCTCTCAGGACTAATAATAAGCCTGGGGCACGTGGTAAACAGGAACCATGCAAATTAGGAAATGCACGGCACATAAGGCCATGCACCAAAGTACCACTTATAGCCACCGGGGTATATAAAAGAGGACAACGTCCTCTTTAATATACCCCGGTGGCTATAAGTGGTACTTTGGTGCATGGCCTTACATGCCGTGCATTTCCTAGTTAGCCTGGCATCATTACAGGGTTTCAGCATATCCCAGCTACATTGTTACCAGTGCTAACTGGATTGGAACCACAGCTACAGTCTACCCCCACCAATTTGGGATATACTAATCCCCTGTGCGTCCGGACGCTGTTTTTTCATATTTAAAGTGTTTGTCTACCCTTGTGTGTTACCCCCTAGTGTGTCCTCTGCTTTGCCCAGGGGTCCTCTGGACCCCCCTCTGGGCCTAGTGATATTATCTTTGCCTTGACACTAACATACTATCTGTTATGTACATTTTACCTTTGATACTATTAAAATATTACAATATTTACTGCAGGTGTCCTTTGCCCTTACCTCACTACATAACCTCTTAAGTCCTTGGTGCTCTCACCGGGACACCCCGTGTTGTTTATAGAAAATTACTTAGAACCCCCAAACATTATATATTTTTTTCTCTGACATCCTAGAGACTAAAATGGCAGCCGTTGCAATACTTTATGTCACACCGTATTAGCGCAGCGGTCTTACAACCGCAATTTCTTTTTGGAAAGAATACACTTTTTTCAATTACAAAATAAGACAACAGTAAAGTTAGCCCAAATGTTTTCTATACTGTGAAAGATGAAGTTACACTGAGTAAATTGATACCCAACATGTCACGCTTCAAAATTTCGCCCGCTCATGGAATGGCGACAAACTTTGGCACTTAAAAATCTCCAATGGATGTTTAAAAATTTCTACAGGTTATCAGTTTTGAGTTACAGAGGAGGTCCAGTGCTAGAATTATTGCTCTCGCTTTAACGATCGTGGCGATACCTCACATGTGAGGTTTGAACACCATTTTAATATGCGGGCGCGACTTACATATGTGTTCGCTTCTGCGTAGGGGACGGGGGCGTATTCATTTTTTCCTTTTTTTTTTTCTTATTTATTTTACTTTTTATTTTTTCACTGTCCTTTTAAAGAAAAAAAAATTGGGTCACTTTAATACTTAATAGAAAAAAAGCATGACAGGACCTCTTTAATGTGAGATCTGGGGTCAAAAAGACCTCACATTTACACTTAAATGCAATGCAAAAAAAAAAAAAAATGTCTTTTGAAAAAAATAAAAATTCCCTTTTAAGACCATTGGGTGGAAGTGATGTTTGACATCGCTTGCGCCATCCGATTTTATGGAGCCGTGTGGGGGGCATCTTTCCCTCACTCGTGTTTTGGAGTGTAATTGTAAGTATGCCTATGCTGTATATAGAAAATAACGTACAACTGTTAAACTGACAACCTGTGAAACTGTGAAAAAAATAATAATTTCTTTACTTTCCAAAAAATTGTTCCAAAAAAATTACAACTTCAAAAGACTCACCATTCCTCTTATTAACCAGTTCCACACCGCCTACCGCATATTTACGGCGGCAGTGTGGACGCTGGCCGCGAATCACCATAAAAAGGCGGCGATCTGCAAATGGCCGCTAGGGGGGCGCGCGCGCCCGCCGCACTCCTGAGGAGTGTGCCCACGGCTCGGGCGGACCCGATGTCTGCCGGTGAGCCACGATGTAAACACGGCGGTTCCCCATTCTGACAGTGCGGGCATGGGAGATCTACTGATCCCTGTCACTGGGGTCAGTTAGATCTCTCATGCCCACGGAGCCCAACCCCTCCACAGTAAAAACACACCCAGGGAACACAGTTAACCCCTAGATCTCCCCCTGCAGGTTAACCCCTTCACTGCCAATGACATTTATACAGTAATCAGTGGACATTTACATTTCTGATCGCTGAATGAATGTCATTGGTCCCAAAAAATTATCAAAAATGTCAGACATGTCCGCTGCAATATCGCAGTACCGCTAAAAATCGCAGATCGCCGCCATTACTAGTAAAAATAAATAAATAAATAAATAAAAACCCCAGAAATGAATTCTCATCATCCGTAAGCGCGGCCATTTTTGCGCTAACCAATCAATAAACGCCGATTGCGATTTTTTTTATCACAAATATGAGGAAGAATATAAATCGGCCAAAACCGGTGAAAAAAAAATGTTTTTTTATATATTTTTTTGGGATTTGAATTTTAGCAAAAAGTAAGAAATTTGTTTTTTTTTCCAAAATGGTCGCTCTTCTTTTGTTTATAGCGGCGATCTGAAATGACGCAGAGGCGATCAAATACCACCAAAAGAAAGCTCTATTTGTGGGAAAAAAAGGACGCAAATTTTGTTTGGGTACAACGTCGCACGACCGCGCAATTGTCAGTTAAAGCGACGCAGCGCCGAATCGCAAAAAGTGCTCTGGTCCTAAACTGGGAAATTCTTCCGGAGGTGAAGTGGTTAAATACTACGGACTGCCTATTTTCCAAAAAGCGGTCATTTGGGGGATATTTGTATTGTTCTGGCATTTTAGGACCTCGAGAAATGAGATCGGCTGTCAGTACATCAGGATTGATCAATTTTCAGTAATATCCCATAGTTTGTGGAATCTATAACTTTCCTACAAACGAAATAATATACACGGTGATCAGGATTTTCAACTATATGCTGTATACCAGGGATAGTCCCATCATGCCTCTGCCTCTGGGTGTCATGCTTGTGGCTGTCAGAGTCCTGCAATGCCTCATGGGACTTGTAGTTCTGCAACAGCTGGAGGTCTGCTAATTGCATATCCCTGCTGTATACCATAGTTTGTAGACTTTCACACAGAGTAAAAAATATACACTGATTTGGATTATTTTTACCAACGAAATGTAGCAGAATACATTTTGGTCTAAATTAATGGAAAAAGACGATTTATGTGCAAAATTTTATAACGGAAAGTAAAACTAGAAGGGGAGGTCTAAGTTTGTCCGACAATAGCAAACTTCTTAGACCATAGAGGAGTGGACATGGACTTCCTCGGTACCAATGGATAACAGACAAGGAGTGTGCTGATAGAAATTGCGGGGCCCCGTACAGACACCTGACAGGGCCCCCCCAATAAAATATTAAAGCTAAAAATACAATAAAATTATTAGCAGACACAAATAGGACATAATTCACAGAATTCCTGCGAAATATAAAAGAGTTAATAAATAAAAATAAAGATGAGATGAAAAACGTGTACAAACTGGGCTCCAGGATCAGAGACACAGAGGGAGAGAAACAAAGTTACAGAGATAAACTCGGGAGCACATTAGAGCCAGTGCTGGAGGGAGATTAGAGAGGGTTTCTCAGCAGATAAATGCTGGACTTAATACAGGATAAACACAGACGATTATTAAAATAACATAAAAATCGAAATTATAAAATAACCCCCCCGGGACAGTCCACAGACATGCCCCGGGGCGTTAAAGATAGTCGTGTGAGGAACAGACAATAGGTAACCATGGCTCCTTCAGGTACAGGTGAGGAGATACCAGATTCTTCAAACGATAACAGCCTGTTTGAATCTGGAGGGGAAGATCAAAATGAAAGGCAATATTTTAAAACGTGTATTTAGCAGAAAAAGGTAATTAAAT
>BLSH010260217.1:375051-409941 GCA_018402905.1 Glandirana rugosa
GTGGTTACTACCTCGTGATAAGGAAGGTTATTGATTAGTGCCCCATCATTGGTATCAGTGGAAGGAATAGTGCCTCATCATTGGTATCATTGGGAAGGATAGTGTCCAATCATTGGTGTTATTGGAAGGAATAGTGCTCCATCATTGGTGTCAGTGTGAGGAATAGTGCCCCATCATTGGTGTCAGTGGGAGGAATAGTGCCCTATCATTGGTGTCAGTGGGAGGAATAGTGACCCATTGTTGGTGTCAGTGGAAGGAATAGTACATCATTATAAAGGCCTCTGATGACGTCAATTTATGACAAAACATGTAAGGTGGGACCTTAACGCATGACTCAAGCACATTGGATGCCGCAGCCATCTTGGAATTTTGTTCTTTGACGCTTGAATCATTTGCTCACATGTGAGTTTGCATTTTTACTGATTAAAAGTGACTCGTGATTTTAAAGAACTTGCTGCACTATGGTATCCCCTATTTTATACCTTTGCAAGGTTATTACCACAAGTATCAGATGAAGATATTGGCTAAGGTGCCAGTTACTTAAAGTTACTTGGAGTTAAGAGTACCACTTCTCTCTGTGGATTCTGAGCCATCCAGTTGATGTTGGAGGCAGTTCCATGGGCAGGGGTTCTTCATATTACAACAATGATGTGCTATTGACCACCCTTTAATTTGAGGGTCCACAACCTCTAGTAAGGAGAATTGCCTCATCACAGTGATGCTCTGTGTATCTATCTGTCACATTGAAGCTGGTGCTGGGATTTCCATCTTCTGACATCTTTTTTAAGTGGACTTTTGCATTAACTTATGATTACTTTAATGGGGGCTGCATGTCATTTTTATATATTAATAGTACCTCATTGTTGGTGTCAGATAGTGTCTTAATGGTTGTGGTATTTTCAGGAGGTCCTTTGTGTGTTTTACTCAAAACACTATACCTGTCCCTTTTGAAGGCTATGGGGTTGATTTACTAAAGGCAAATAGAATGTGCACTTTTGAAAGCGCAGTTGCTCCATAGCTTAGTAAATGAGGTAAAGCTTCACTTTACGAAGAATACCCAATCACATGCAAAGAAAATTAAAAAAAACAGCATTTTTGATTGGATGATGGATATCAGCAGAGCTCTCCATCATTTACTAAGGCCTGGAGAAACCGCACTTGCAAAAGTGCACAGTCTATTTATCTTTAGTAAATCAACCCCCTATAGGTTTTCCCCTCTCTATGGATCAGTCAACCTCTTGCTTTTAACCTCCCTGGCGGTATTCCCGAGTGTGGCTCGGGGTGGATTTTCAGTACCAAGAGCGGTAACCCCGAGCCACACTCTGGATCGCATCGCTGGATCCAGGCAGCGATACTCACCTTGTCCCCTGGATCCAGCGATGTCCCCCGCAGTGTCTGGGGGCTGTGTCCTCCGCCCGATGCCTCTGTGTGCCAGGCTCCGTTCCCTGCGAGCGTCGCGTCGCACGGGGGCGGAGACCGGCGGGAAATTCAAAAAGTGAAACACACACAGCACATACAGTACACTGGCATCTTACAGATTACATTACTGTATGAAAACATTTCACATCCCCTTTGTCCCTAGTGGTTTGCCCAGAGCCCTGCATGCACTTTTATATAATAAATGTCATTCTTTCTGCCTGGAAACATGAGAATGTCCATAGCAACCAAAAAGCGTCCCTTTACGTCAAAAGTGGTTTTTGATCGGCTAGAAAACAGCGATAGTAAATAAGAATCATTTGCAGAATTGAGTGATGCTGATTTTTGGGGAAATTTATCATCAGAAACTGAAAGTGACGACAGCGACAATTCTGCAACTCAGCAAATTTCTGCGTTTTTGGTTTGATTACATTATTGAATAAATTTTATTACTATTATATTATTATTTTTGATAATTGTTTTTAGTTATTTATTATATTATAATTTATGATTTCATTTTTCAAACTTTTTCATACCCGGGATGTCTACTAGATTCTGGTTTGGACAGATTTAAGTGAGTTATTCCTAAGAATTACAGGCCTACAATATAAAACGCCAAATTTCCATGCAAAATAATGGTACCGCTTTCAGCACCAAATTAAAAATTGAAAAAGACACATCCAGTTCAACCCAACATCTATTATAAACTATTGTACAGGGTGGGCCATTTCTATGGATACACCTTAATAAAATGGGAATGGTTGGTGATATTAACTTCCTGTTTGTGGCACATTAGTATATGTGAGGGGGGGAAACTTTTCAAGATGGGTGGTGACCATGGCGGCCATTTTGAAGTCGGCCATTTTGAATCCAACTTTTGTTTTTTCAATAGGAAGAGGGTCATGTGACACATCACACTTATTGGGAATTTCACAAGAAAAACAATGGTGTGCTTGGTTTTAACGTAACTTTATTCTTTCATGAGTTATTTACAAGTTTCTGACCACTTATAAAATGTGTTCAATGTGCTGCACATTGTGTTGGATTGTCAATGCAACCCTCTTCTCCCACTCTTCACACACTGATAGCAACACCGCTGGAGAAATGCTAGCACAGGCTTCCAGTATCCGTAGTTTCAGGTGCTGCACATCTCGTAAATGGCCCACCCTGTAGATCCATGGAAAAGAACGTGTCAAAGAAAAGGAAGTGCTACTTTAAGGCCTCATACACACGGGCGTTATTAACGCTTTTGAGCTGAGATTTACTGCTGCAGAGTGGCGCTGTAGCCAGATCGTCTTTAATATGGATTGGACCCTGGGCAAACATTTTCTTGGACCCCCCCCCCCATGCAATTTTGCTCTTCACCTGCTTTGAGAAATACAATAAATAGCAGCTAGACTCAAAATCAGTTTACTGAATCAGATCAGGATGATTGCCATTGGCTGCCAGAGGTTACAGCACATTTCTGCTGATTGATTGGTTGCTAGAGATTTCTGTGAATCAATACTGCTCACTGATTGGTTGCTAGAGGCTACTGCACATCATTACTGCTCACTGATTGGTTGCTAGAGGCTACTGCACATCATTACTGCTCACCGATTGATTGTTAGAGGTTACTGCACATCATTACTGCTCACCGTTTGGTTGTTAGAGGTTACAGCCCATCGTCTCCTCACTGCCTGCGCACACCAGGGACTGGGGAATGCAAAATCACTTTTATGACACCTCAGAAACATGCTGCTCTTTAGCATATACACAGCAGTGCCATAATTGTTAATGACTCCCTCACGCATCTGCTTTGGCACCGCGTGATTTTGAAAAAGGGTTAGGGACTTGCTTGCTTTGCATTTGTAGCGTATAGAGCAGCCCATTGAAATGAATGGGCTGCCCTACACGCGACCTACATCTTTATCCACCCTGTCAGTGCACCTTTACCTCCTAAAACCCCCTGCTAACCTCTGCACTCCAAACCCAAACCTCCCCATCCTCTCCACTCCAACCCTCCCTCCTTTAACTCTACCTGCCTCCTCTGCTCATCTTTACACCCACATTCCTTACCTCTATACATTCCCTCCTTGCTCACCTGTGCACCCCAAACCGTAATTCCTTCTCTGCCTACCTCTGCACACCCCACACTACCCTCCCCCCACCAATTTGCTTACCTTTGCAGAACAGGCTGATGTTAGGCTTATTGACCACAGTTGCAGGCACAACTTTCAAGCATGCCCCTTTACCTCCCCAGTGGGTAGCATTCAGTATAGGTGATGGTGGATATGACCTCGGGGGTATGATATACATATGAATGCCACCTTTATTTACATATGAATACCCCCGGCCACCACTATTTACATATGAATGCCGCAGCTATTTGCATATGAGTGTTGGTCATTTACATGTAAACATAGGGCTGCAGGTGAGTCATCTGTACACAACAATAGGGCAGAGCTGGGCAGAATTAGTAGCAGCACTTCACATTGAGATATCGGGACACAGCACAGGACTAAAATTTCAAGGGACAAGGGATTTTAAACCAGGATAGTTGGCAAGTATGAGGCAGCTGCTTTGGGCCCCACAACAATGACAGGGCCCAGGGCAGCTGCCCCTTTTGCCCTGCCTTAAAAACGGCCCTGGCTGTAGCATGAATCGCTGTCTTTAAACGGCGGCTCACGCATGCGCGGCTAGGAGTGTGTTTGCGGCTCGGGCAACTCGATGTCCGCCGGCGAGCTGCGATTGCTTAGGACAGGTGAAAAACGGGGAACCGCCGATGTAAACACAGCGGTTCCCTGCTCTGTCAGGCATTGCTTCAAGTCCCATCAAAATCGTAAAATTGTGGCAAAGTTGCTTGACTTTGGGGTTGCAATAGTGGAAACCTAGCCTAAAGTGGAGTTCCACCCTCAAAATTTTATTTTAAAAGTCAGCAGCTACAAACACTGTAGCTGCTGACTTTTAATAAGGACACATACCTGTCCCGGGTGCCCACGATGTCGGCCCCCTCTAGGCCGATCCGTCGATCAGATCAGGTGTAGGTGCCGCCATTGTAGCTAAGGGAAACCGACAATGAAGCCTGAAATATACTGCCTATTTGTGAGTTGCGCAGCGTTTTCTGAATGGTCCCGTTGTCTTCTGGGACACACACAGGTCCCAGGATGCAACAGAGGAAAGGAGGAGGGGCAGAACAAGAAAAGGAAATGACGTATCTCGCTTTCCGTTATTAAAAGAGAGTGAAAAAGATTGTGACGTCCTATACAACATACAGTATAATGTCACTCACCATTTACTAAATATAGTGGAGGTAGAACCTCCATTCAAGAACATGAAGCAATGGCCAAGGAATCCTTAGGCTCCGTTCACATCTAAGCGTTGCTATTCTACAGGCGTTTTTGGGGCATTTCTGCAGCATTTTTGTACAGATGTTTTGCAGTCACCAATGAAAAGCTGTAAAACTGTAATCTGCCAAAAAGGAAACTCATGTACTTTTGAGCGACGGGTGTTTTGCCTAACCACTTCTATACCAGGCACTTAGAACCAGTGCCGGGACAAGGTCATTTGGTGCCCTGGGCGGGGATGGCAAACTGCGCCTTCCCCCCACGGGCGCCCCCACATGGGCGTGGTCATCTTACTAACGCCTCCCCTCCCCTAAGGAGTCATCAATACCCCGGGATTCTCCCATGATTTCTTAACATTAAACAAAGCAGATTACTCTAATGGGACCTGGAGGGGGAGTCTCTCTAATGAACGCAGAGAGGGTCTCTGTTAGAGAGTCTTTTAGAAAGAGTCCCCACCAGGCCCCATTAGAGACTACAATGGGGTCTAAGGAATCCTGGAGGGGGGGTCTCTCTAACAGAGATCCTCTCTTTGTCCATTTGAGAGTCTATGTCAGAATGAGCCCCCACCAGGCCCCATTGGAGACTATAACAGAGTCTAATGGGACCTGGAGGTGGGTCTATCTAACAGAGGTCCTCTCTGTGACCATTGGAGAGTCTCTGATAGAAAGAGCCCCCTTCCTGGCCCCATGACAGACTACATTAGAGTGTCACTAAACAATAGTAAAAATAAACAATATTATATTAATAGCACTTTGATGCCCAGGCCCAGCCCTAGACTTCACTTACCTTATATAATCGGTACTGGGGCTAGCTGCTGGTCCTCCTGGGGCTGGCTGCTTGTCCTGGTTCCTGGCTGCTGGTCCTGGGGCCTGGCTTCTGAGGCTGGGCTGCTGGTCCTAGGGTCTGGATGCTGGTCATGGGGTCTAGCTGCTGGAGCCTGGGTTTAGGCTGCTTGGGCCTGGCTGCTGGGGCAGGGCTGCTGGTCCCAGGGTCTGGCTGCTGAGGCCAGGTCGCTGGCCCTGGGGTTTGGCTGCTGTGGCCTGGGGTCTGGCTGCTGGTCCTGGAGTCTTGCTGAGGGAGCCAAGGGTCTGGCGCTTGGGGTCTGGCTGCCGGTCCTAGGGTCTGGATGCTGGGGCCAAATGTCTGGCTGCTAAGATCTGGGGTCTGGCTGCTGGGCCCTGGGGTTTGGCTGTTGGGACCTGGCTGCTGGTCCTGGGGGCTGGCTGCTGGACCTGGGATTTGGCTACTGGGGCTGGCAACTGGTCCTGCCTACTGGGGCTGGCTGATGGGGCTGGCTACTGGTCCTGGGGCTGGCTACTGTGGCTGGCAACTGGTCCTGGGGCTGGCTACTTGGGCTGGCAACTGGTCCTGGCTACTGGGGCTAGGGCTGGCTACTGGGGCTGGCAACTGGTCCTGGCTACTGGTCCTGGGGTTGGCTACTGGACCTGGCTCCTGCGGCTGGCTACTGGGGCTGACAACTGGTCCTGGCTACTGGGGCTGGCTACTGGTCCCGCGACTGGCTACTGAGGCTGGCAACGTCCTGGCTACTGGGGCTGGCTATTGGTCCTGCGGCTGGCTACTGGGGCTACAAATGCCAAATGAACCCTCTGCACACTGCTACACCCTTCACAGCAAACTATGCAATGTAAGACAGGGATATTTAGTTCACATATATTGCAATACATGTTTAAGCTGACCAACTCTGTCAAAGTGCAGAGGGTCCATTTGGCATTTGTAGAGTTAACATGTGGTCACACCCCGTTACCACCTGGTAGTTCATTACATGTACAAGCTATTGGGATCTGAGCACAGGTATATCTCTTTTTCTGTTATACACAGGTCAGTGACCAGATCTGAACCTAGTCACTCTCCCCCATCTTGTCTTTATGCCCCAGGTTGGCACGGTGTCCACCGTAGCACTTGTAGTGGCAAGGCAGTGTAGGACTGGCCAGAAGAGGGATTAGTTTGATGGAGTTGGTCAGCTTAAACATGTATTGCAATATATGTGAACTAAATATCCCTGTTTTACATTGCATAGTTTGCTGTGAAGAGTGTAGCGGTGTGCAGAGGGTCCATTTGGCATTTGTAGTGTTAACATGTGGTCACACCCCTTTAGCACCTGGTAGTTCATTACATGTACAAGCTATTGGGATCTGAGCACAGGTATATCCCTTTTTCTGGCTACTGGGGCTGGCTACTGGTCCTGGGGCTGGCTATTGGACCTGGGGCTGTCTACTGGGGCTGGCTCCCGGCTACTGGGGCTGGCTAATGGTCCTGGGGCTGGCTACTGGTCCTTGGGCTGGCTACTGCTGCTGGCTACTGGTCCTGGGGCTGGCTACTGGTCCTGGGGTGGCTACTGGGACTGGCAACTGGTCCTGGCTACTGGGGCTGGGGCTGACTACTGTTCCTGGGGCTGGCAACAGGTCCTAGGGCTTGCTACTGGGGCTGAAGCTGGCTACTGCGGCTGGCTACTGGTCCTGGGGCTGGCTACTGGTCCTGGGGCTGGCTACTGGTCCTGGGGCTGGCTACCATTCCTGGGACTGGCTACCGGTTCTGGAGCTGGCTACCAGTTCTGGGGCTGGCTACTGGTCCTGGGGCTGGCTACTGGTCCTGGGGCTGGCTACTGGTCCTGGGGCTAGATACTGGTCCTGGGACTGGCTACTGGTCCTGGGGCTGGCTACCAGTCCTGGGGCTGGCTACCAGTCCTGGGGCTGGCTATTGGTACTAGGGCTGGCTACTGGGGCTGGGGTAGGCTACTGGTCATAGGGCTGGCTACTGGGCTGGGGCTGGCTACTGGGGCTGGGGTCACCGAGCGATCCCAGTCAGAGGAATCCCTGCCCTATAATTTCTGGAGTGGGGTCGCCATCAGGGGGGACAGCCCATACAGCTGTCCCCAGGTTTCTTTTGCAGTTATTCAGCATTGAAGGAAGGGGGTGGGCGGCGGAGGCAGAGAGACCAGAGTGCCGCGATCTGCAAGCTAAAACATGAATAAACTTTCCCCAGCGCGGCGGGACTTTTTCTTCATTATCGGGTGCCCGCTGCAGTAATCACTTGTCATTTGCGACAAGTACATGTAGTTCCGGTCTGCACGGCGGATTGATATAGAAGAGACCGGAACTACATGTACTTTTTGCAAATGACAAGTGATTACTGCGCACCCGATAATGAAGAAAGAGTCCCACCGCGCCAAAGTGACAATATTTTGTGTGACCACCATTATTTTCCAGCACTGTCTTAACCCTTTTGGACATGGAGTTCACCAGAGCTTCACAGGTTGCTCGCCTCCACCTTTCATTTGAGGATGCCCCACAGATGCTCAATAGGGTTTAGGTCTGGAGACATGCTTGGCCAGTCCATCACCTTTACCCTCAGCTTCTTTAGCAAGGCAGTGGTCATCTTGGAGGTGTGTTCCTTCTAAGACAAAAGCCATGCAGACCAATTTGATGCAGTGTGCAGCGTATGGTCTGAGCACTGACAGGCTGACCCCCCACCCCTTCAACTTCTGCAGCAATGCTGGCAGCACTCATACGTCTATTTCCCAAAGACAACCTCTGGATATGACGCTGAGCATGTGCACACAACTTCTTTGATCGACCGTAGCGAGGCGGTGTTCTGAGTGGAACCTCTCCTGTTAAACCGATGTATGGTCTTGTCCACCATGCTGAAGCTCAATTTCAGGGTCTTGGCAATCTTCTTATAGCCTAGGCCACCTTTATGTAGAGCAACAATTCTTTATTTCAGATTCTCAGAGAGTTCTTTGCCATGAGGTGCCATGGTGAACTTCCAGTGACCAGTATGAGAGAGTGAGAGCGATAACACCAAATTTAACACACCTGCTCCAAATTCACGCCTGAGACCTTGTAACACTAACAAGTCACAAGACACCAGCTAAATGACATGACGAATGGCTAATTGGGACCAATTTGGACATTTTCACTTGTGGGGGTGTAATCACTTTTGTTGCCAGCAGTTTAGACATTAATAGCTGTGTGTTGAGTTATTTTGAGGGGGACAGCAAATTTACACTGTTATACAAGCTGTACACTCACTACTTTACATTGTAGCAAAGTGTCATTTCTTCAGTGTTGTCACATGAAAAGATAGAATAAAACATTTACAAAAAGGTGAGGGGTGTACTTACTTTTGTGAGATACTGTATGTCTAGTTTGCACAACGCCTAGCAAAGCCCGGAGACAGAACCATTCTCATCTCTAGAAGTGGACAGTCAGCTATGTGCACTTTATGTAGAGTACATAAAATAGCCGATACAGGATCTATAACTCGCTGTACTTGTTTGTAAGACAAAATTGCCACAGGGATTTTTTCAATTGACATAACACATGTAATCTATAGTTCCCTAAAGCTTTTTACATTCCATTGCCATAGAGAGCCACTGTACATCGCTGTAAACTACCTCCCGGTATTCTTCTTCCTACAGTGTTCTATTGTTGACGCACTAATTCACCTTTTTAACCACTTCAGCCCCGGAAGAATTTCCCAGGTTAGGACCAGAGCACTTTTTGCGATTCGGCACTGCGTCAATTTAACTGACAATTGCGCGGTCGTGCGACGTTGTACCCAAACAAAATTTACGTCCTTTTTTTTCCCCACAAATAGAGCTTTCTTTTGCTGGTATTTGATCACCTCTGCGTCATTTCTGATCGCCGCTATAAACAAAAGAAGAGCGACAATTTTGCAGAAAAAAAAAAAAAATGTCTTACTTTTTGCTAAAATACATGTCCAAAAAAAAAAACATTTTTTTTCATCGGTTTTGGCCGATTTATATTCTTCCTCATATTTTTGGTAAAAAAAAAAATCGCAATCAGCGTTTATTGATTGGTTTGAGTAAAAGTTGCCGGGTTTACGAATGATGAGAATTCATATGTTTTTTGGGTTTTTTTTAATATTTTACTAGTAATGGCGGCGATCTGCGATTTTTATCAGTACTGCAATATTGCAGCGGACATGTCGGACCATTTTGACACTTTTTTGGGACCATTGGCATTTAAAAAGCGATCAGTGCTATCAAAATGCAATGATTACTGTATAAATGTCACTGGCAGAGAAGGGGTTAACCTGCAGGGGGCGCTCTATGGGGTTAACTGTGTTCCCTCAGTGTGTTCTAACTGTACGGGGGCTGGGCTGGCTGGGGGGAGATCATGGCTCCCATATACAGGAAGCCTGTGATCACAGCACTTCCCCCACTGTCAGAACGGAGATCCGTGTTTACATACACCGACCTCCGTTCTGTCACTCTGGGGGGGGGGGCCATTGCGGGTAACCAGCGGACATCGAGTCCGCCCTACCCGCTCTCTGGCTCCCCCGGAACACAGTGAGCGTTTGAGCGCATGCTCACAATACTCGTTCTCGCGGCCGTTGTCAGGTGACGGCGTTTCGCGATAACGAGCCAAGTTGCCTCTGTCAAGTCACGGCGGGCGGTCGGCAAGTGGATAATATTGCTTATTATTAGATTGACATGAGTCACTTCCAAAGTACTTTAAACACTTGACCCCCGTAAGATTTACCCCCCTTCCTGACCAGGTCATTTTTTTGCGATTCGGCACTGCGCTGCTTTAACTGACAATTGCGCGGTCGTGCGACGTTGTACCCAAACAAAATTGATGTCCTTTGATGTCCACAAATAGAGCTTTCTTTTGGTGCTATTTGATCACCTCTGCGTTTTTTTTATTCTATAAACTAAAAAAGACCAACAATTTAAAAAGAAACTATATTTTTTACTTTCTGCTATAAAACATATCTAATAAAAAAAATGTATAAAAAAATAAAATTTCTTCATCAATTTAGGCCAATATGTATTCTGCTACATGGTTTTGGTAAAACAAATCCCAATAACCGTATATTGATTGGTTTGTGCAAAGGTTATAGCGTCTACAATCTATGGGATATTTTTATTTATTTTATATTTTTAGTGGTAATTGTGGCGATTAGCGACTTATAGCGGGGCTGCGATATTGCTGCGGACAGTTGGGACTGACACTTTTTGGGGACCAGTGACACTAATACTGTGATCAGTGCTACAAATATGCACTGTCACTGTACTAATGACACTGGCAAGGAAGGGCTAAATGTCAGGGGTGATCAAAGGGTTAACTGTGAACCTAGCCTGTGTTTTACTGTAGGAGGTTCTTTTACTAGGGGAAGAGATGGATCCTAGTCCCTGCTTTACAGAGACACTGGATCCATGCCTTCCCTCCTGTCAGAATGGTGATCTGCCTTGTTTACATAGCAGCACCGCCACTCTGCCTTTCTGCTAGATGATCGGCGAGTGTTGGCGGACACTGAGTCCATGGTACCCGCCGCTGAGCTCCCGCTGTGTGCGATCAAGCCTCCAGTGGCGCGCATGTACGCCCCCTACCCGGAAGAGCCGGATCACGTATATACTGTATATGCAGGGCTGGTGCAAGGATTTTTGACACCCTAGGCCAGTGATGGCGAACCTTGGCACCCCAGATGTTTTGGAACTACATTTCCCATGATGCTCATTCTGCAGTGTAGTTGAGCACCATGGGAAATGTAGTTCCAAAACATCTGGGGTGCCAAGGTTAGCCATCACTGCCCTAGGCGAAACCTCATTTTGGCGCCCCCCATTGGCTCCACTCCTGACTCCACCCCCTTTACCTGCCCAGCCTGATCAGCACCAATGAATTGCAGCCTGATCAGCACCAATCAAATGCAGCCTCACCAGTGCCCATAAAATACAGCCTCACCAGTGCCAATCAATACAGCCGCACCTGTGCCCATCATATACAGCTTCACCAGTGCCAATCAATACAGCTTCACCTGTGCCCATCAAATACAGCCTCACCTGTGCCCATCAAATACAGCCTCACCTGTGCCCATCAAATACAACTTCACCTGTGCCCATCAAATACAGCTTCACCTGTGCCCATCAAATACAGCTTCACCTGTGCCCATAAAATACAGCCTCACGGGGGGTGGGGGCGGAGGGGGGTATTTGGCAGATCAGTCACTATTTCTATATACATTTACAAATGGCATGTGATAATACAATCTCATTATCTCAGTCAGACAGTGTCAGTTTTTACATGAATCAATGCAGAGCAGCCAGTGACAGATCAACAGTGGCCAGGCGCCCCTAGACGGCAGTGCGCCCTAGGCGGCCGCCTACTCCGCCTAGCGGTAGAGCCGGCCCTGTGTATATGTGTTCCAGCACAGAGATGCCGCCCTGTAGCAGAAAAACCTCTATAAGGCGGACCTTAAGTGGTTAATATTGCTGATCATTAGATCCACATGAACCCCTTCCTAAGCACTTTAACCTCGCCGGAGCAATTTTTGCGCTTTATTTTTGCACACATGTTTAAAAATTGAAGGTTGAGGATTAGTGAAAACCCCTAAACATTATATATTTTCTGAAAGGAAATTTTTTTATGTCACACAATATTTGTGCAATGGTTTATCAAGTACAAATGCTCAGTAATAAATACGCTAAAGTTCATTTTAGGACACACAAATGCGATATATTACCCAATGTTTTTGTAAAACGCTGAGTAATTAGACACCCAACATATCAAACTTGATGTAGCGCCCTCCCAGACAGGTTGTTCGGATGGTCAGGGAAATGTTGTTTTTTTGGCTCCCCTGTAATCATTGAAGTAGCCTGTGATTGCTTTGGGCTGTTTGGGCGTAGTAGCTCGGCGACCAGGGGGTCACAGACTCCAAATTTTGTAGGTAGGTAGCTAAAGTCCTACCCCAACACTGTGAAAAATGCGGGGTACCTATCATCTATGGTTCCGGAGATACGGGGCTCCTTGCGCAGCCTTTCAGAAGCTACATACAGAGCGGCCAGTTTAACCACTTCAGCCCCGGAAGGATTTCCCACGTTAGGACCAGAGCACTTTTTGCGATTCGGCACTGCGTCACTTTAACTGACAATTGCGCGGTCGTGCGACTTTGTACCCAAACAATATTTGCGTCCTTTTTTTCCCACAAATAGAGCTTTCTTTTGGTGGTATTTGATCTCCTCTGCGTCATTTCTGATCGCCGCTATAAAGAAAAATAGAGCGACAATTTTGCAAAAAAAAACCCAAATTTTTTACTTTTTACTAAAATACAAATCCAAAAAAAAATATAAAAAAACTTTTTTTTCATCGGTTTTGGCCGATTTATATTCTTACTCATATTTTTGGTAAAAAAAAATCGCAATTGGCGTTTATTGATTAGTTTGCGCAAAAGTTGCCACGTTTACGGATGATGAGAATTAATTTCTGGGGTTTTTATTTTTTACTAGTAATGGCGGTGATCTGCAATTTTTAGCGGTACTGCGATATTGCGTCGGATATGTCGGACCATTTTGACACTTTTTTGGGACCAATGACATTTATACAGCAATCAGAAATCTAAATGTCCACTGATTACTGTATAAATGTCATTGGCAGTGAAGGGGTTAACCTGCAGGGGGAGATCTAGGGGTTAACTGTGTTTCCTAGGCGTGTTCTAACTGTGAGGGGGCTGGGCTGTTATGGGCATAAGAGATCTAACTGATCCCAGTGACAGGGATCAGTAGATCTCTTATGTCCCCACTGACAGAGTGGGAAACCGCCGTGTTTACATCGGCGGTTCCCCGTTCTTTGGCTCCGGCTGCTCATCACGGCTCACCGGCGGACATCGGGTCCAACCGAGGCGCGGGCACATTCCTCCAGAGTGCGGCGGCACATGCGCAACCCCTAGCGGCCACTCCGCAAATCACCGCCTATTTACGGCGATTTGCGGGACACATCCACACTGCCACAGTAAATATACTGCATGCGGTGTGGAAGTGGTTAAATACAAGCTGACACACGGTGTTTGCAGCAGACTGAGAGGATGAGCTCACATTGCCTCTCCTCACTTCTTGTCAGGAGGCACTGAGCTCAATGGACAGCTTGGAGCCTTGGACCAATGGTAACGCACCATTGGCCCAAGCTGTCAAATAGAAATGCTGCAGTGGAGGCACGCCTCACTACAGTGTCATAGAAGGGGGTGTGTCTAAAAGACAAATACTCCCTTCCAGCCCAGCCCTCTTACCTACAAGGCAATATATGGGTTTATGGGTATAAGATTTACCCACAATCCCGTGTTTTTCTCACACAGTTAAGAGGGAGAATGAGAATCTGCTGCTGCTGAAAAGGTACACGCTAAATCATATATTATTATGCTAAATGTTATAAGATAATCATTAATTGTTTATCCATTTACTGTGAAATTACTGGTTGGAAGTTATAACTTCACACTTCAGTAATTTGTCCATTAAGCCACCTGCTTGAGTACAGTTTTTATTTATTATTTATTTATTATTTTATTTCAGGTACTTCTATAGCGCTGTCAATTTACTCAGCACTTTACATATACATTGTACATTCACATCAGTCCCTGTCCTCAAGCAGCTTACAATCTAAGGTCCCTAACTCACATTCATACACATATTAGGGACAATTTAGACAGGAGCCAATTTACCTACCAGCATGTCTTTGGAGTGTGGGAGGAAATCGGAGTACTCGGAGGAAACCCGCGCAGGCACAGGGAGAACATGCAAACTCTAGGCAGGTAGTGTCGAGGTTGGGATTCGAACCAGCAACCCTTTTGCTGCCAGGTGAAAGTGCTATCCACTACACCTCTTTTTGAAAATTATTTATTTTTGAAAATTAATTTTTGAAAACAATATATAATAATTATTTGTATATGACTTACTTATGGTAATGAACCCCTTGCCACCCAGGCCAATTCTGACACTTCTCTCCTACATGTAAAAATCATCATTATTTTTTTGCTAGAAAATTACTCAGAACCCCCAAACATTATATATATTGTTTTAGCAGAGACCCTAGAGAATACAATGGTGGTCGTTGCAACTGCACCTTTCTATGTTACGCAGTATTTGCGCAGCAATTTTTCAAACGCATTTTTTTTTTAACCGCTTGCCGACGGCTGATCGGCATTTGACGGCGACAAGGTGGCTCTATTGCGCGAATCGCCGTCATATGACGGCGGCTGCGAGATCGAGCCTAGCAAGCGCGCACGCCGCCAGAGGTGCGCCCGCGCGCTCACTGTGTCCGGGGAGGGCCAGGGTGCGGGTGCAGCGGATTCGATCTCCGCCGGCCACCCGCGATGCCCCCCCCCCCGGAGTGAAAGAACGGAGGTCCGTGTAAGTAAACACGGACCTCCGTTCTGTGAGGGGGGAAGGGCTGTGATCACAGCCTTCCTCTACACGGAAGCTGTGATGGCTTCCCTTCCCCAGCTAGGGCAGTCCCCCCACAGTTAGAACACGCCCAGGGAACACTGTTAACCCTTAGAGCGCCCCCTGCAGGTTAACCCCTTCACTGCCAATGACATTTACACAGTAATCAGTGCATTTTTATAGCACTGATCGCTGTATAAATGCCAATGGTCCCAAAAAAGTGTCAAAATGGTCCGATATGTCCGCTGAAATATCGCAGTACTGCTAAAAATCGCAGATCGCCGCCATTACTAGTAAAAAATAAAATAAAAATAAAAACCCCAGAAATGAATTCTCATCATCCGTAAACGCGACCACTTTTGTGCAAACCAATCAATAAACGCCGATTGCGATTATTTTTTTATCACAAATATGAGGAAGAATATAAATCGGCCAAAACCGATGAAAAAAAATGTTATTTTATATATTTTTTTCGGATTTGTATTTTAGCAAAAAGTAAGAAATTTGGGTTTTTTTGCAAAATTGTCGCTTTTCTTTTGTTTATAGCGGCGATCAGAAATGACGCAGCGGTGATCAAATACCACCAAAAGAAAGCTCTATTTGTGGGAAAAAAAAGCACGCAAATTTCGTTTGGGTACAACATCGCACGACCGCGCAATTGTCAGTTAAAGCGACGCAGCGCCGAATCGCAAAAAGGGCTCTGGTCCTAAAGGGGGAAATCCTTCCGGGGCTGAAGTGGTTAAAGAAACTGTTTCATGAATAAAAAAAAAAAAAACAGTAAAGTTATCCAAATTTTTTTGGATAATGTGAAGGATGATGTTACACCGAGTAAATAGATACCTAACATGTCAGGCTTTAAAACTTGTGGAATGGCACCAACTTCACTTCAGTATTTAAGAATCTCCGTAGACAATGCAAAATTTTAAAGGTTACACGTTTAGAGTTACAGAGGAGGTCTAGTGCTAGAATTATTGCTCTCGCTCTAACGTTGCGGCTTATGTATCCTGTGTGTATCTGGCTCTGATACCAGCCAGTGCCTCACCAGCCACTCACCTCACCGCATGTCCCTGCTGGGATGGAAAGGCAAATCAGCAACCTCAATCAGGGTGACTACAGGGGTCGCAATTGCAGCCCAGCCCCATGCTCCAGGGGGCCCATGCGACTCCCCTATACACCTGGATAGGAAGGGTAATGGAGGGTGGCATATAGAGGAACTGATCCCCTCCATTTTCCTCCTGCAGCTGCTGAATGCCTGCTTCTCCTCCTCTTCCTCCCGCATTCAGAGGCTGCAGAAGGTAAATGGAGAGATTGGTTCCTCTATATGCCGCCCCCGCCGCCCCTCCTACCCAGCTTTCTGCCTTTGGTGCTCTGTGTGCTCCCCTGGCCCCCCTTTGTCCCCCCCACTCTCTGCTGGCTTCCCCCCTCCCCTCTCCCGCCGGCTGCTGCCGGGATGTGTCAGGGTGAAGAGTGGTAGAAGGGGGCAGTGAATGTCATTTACTAGCCCCTTTCTTTTCTTAATGGACCCTTCTACAGCTCTCCATCCTGACACAGCTGTCCATTTAGAACCCAAGCATAATAAACTGTGTTTATTATGCTTCAGTTTGTGAATGAATGGGAAGCTCTGTGCAGAGCTATTCCAGACTATCCATTCTGTACAGCTGAAGCTGCAAAGATGGAGATTGGGTGGCTGTGTGCTCAATCACCTTTCTCTGTGTCATCAGAGGTCTGTTTTAACCCTTGATATTTCACTTAAGCCGCCTAAGGGAGCGCCTAATAATTTTTTTAAAAATAATTAAAAAAAAATTGTAAAAAATAAATAAATAAAGTGAAATGGTAAAAAAAATAATAACAAAAATATAAAACTACTGACGCAAGCGGCGAAACTACCCGGGTCGCCCTTGCAACTGAGCAATGGCATTCCACCACCAGGCTCAGAGGGAAGGGCCTGCCTGTGGGTCAGGGGGGCCCTTCAAGGGCCAGAAAGCTCTAATTACGCCTCTGACCTGAATATTTATGTTCTCTCAGTCAGTTCCTAGGGGAAGGTGCCCAGAAGGTGGTTGAGTAAGTGCATAAATAGTCTGCAGTCTGTAGCTGCCTGTTCTTGTGCAGGAGGAGAAGTTCCCAGCCTGAAGAGCTGCTGCCCTTCTAGCCAAGTTGGAATTCTCCTGTGCTCACTGAGCTCCCAGCTATTCTAAATCTGGGAGGCCTATTTGCGTGCGTTTTCTTTTTTTTTTTTGGCTTATATTTTTTTAATTATTTTTACTTGATTGCTATCACAAGGGGTTAATAAACCCCTATGTGATAGTATTAGGCAGGTGACAGGTACTCTTTATGTAGACATCAGAGGTCTAATAGACCCCAATGCCTCCCCCAACCTTCACACCATCTAATCATGCATCGATTGGTTTGGTTAGAGGTGTCCCCTGGCTGTACTACCCAGTAAATGGTTCATCTGAACCCGGAAGTGACATCCCTTCCAGTTACATCGTTTGATTCATGTAAAAACTGGCACTGTCTGACTGAGTAATGAGATTGTATTATCACATGCCATTTGCAAATGTATACAGAAATTGTGACTGATCTGCCAAATACCCCCCTCCGCCCCCACCCCCAGTGAGATTGTATTTTGATGGGCACAGGTGAAGCTGTATTTGATGGGCACAGGTGAAGCTGTATTTGATGGGCACAGGTGAAGCTGTATTGATTGGCGCTGGTGAAGCTGTATTTGATGGGCACAGGTGAGCCTGTATTGATTGGCGCTGGTGAGGCTGCATTTGATTGGCGCTGATCAGGCTGGGCAGGGGAAAGTGGTGGAGTCAGGGGTAGAGCCAAGGTGGGGGCAATATGAGGTTTCGCCTCAGGTGTCAAAAATCCTTGCACCAGCCCTGCGGCTAAACAAAACCCATACAAGCTGATGGCTGCTACTGCACTGCATTGCTTTAATTGACAATTGCGCGGTCATGTGATGTTGTACCCAAATAAAAGGGATGTCCTTTTTTCCCACAAATAGAGATTTCTTTTGGTGGTATTTGATCACCTCTGCGGTTTTTATTTTTTGTGCTATAAACAAAAAAACATTATTATTTACTTTCTGCTATAAAACACATCCAATAAAAAAAATGTAAAAAAAATCTAATTTCTTTATCAATTTAGGCCAATTTGTATTCTGCTACATATTTTTGGTAAAAAAAAATCCCAATAAGTGTATATTGATTGGTTTGAGCAAATGTATAGTGTCTACAAAGTATGGGATAGATTTAGGGACTTTTAATTTTTTTTAATTGTTTTTACTAGTAATGGCGGCAATCAACAATTTTTAGCAGGACTGCAACATTGCGGCGGACAAATCTGACACTAAGTGACACTTTTTGCAGACCAGTGACACCAATACAGTTTGGTTTGTGCAAAGGTTATAGCGTCTACAATCTATGGGATATTTTTATTTATTTTATATTTTTACTGGTAATTTGGCGATCAGCGACTTATAGCGGGGCTGCGATATTGCGGCGGACAGTTGGGACTGACACTTTTGGGGATCAGTGACACTAATACTGTGATCAGTGTTAAAAAAATATGCACTGTCACTGTATAAATGACACTGGCAGGGAAGGGGTTAACATCAGGGGCAATCAAAGGGTTACGTGTGCTCCTAGGGAGTGCTTTCTAACTGTGGGGTGGGGGGGTGCTGAAACTGGAGGAAAACAGAGATCCATGTTTCTGCTTAGTAGAAACACAAGATCTCCATTTTCCTCCTTCACACAACGGTGGTCTGCCTTGTTTACATGGGCAGACCACCATTCTGTTTCTCCTCTGAACGATCAGTGGGTCCCGGCGGCCGCCGGACCCTCTGTTTGGCTCCTGCTCTGTCCAATCACAGAGGGAGCGTGGCGCAAGCGCGCACCAGAGCCGACAACAGCGATCACGTACAGGTACATGGTTTTGTGCTTAGGGGCCGCCCTGCCGCATTAAATGTATGTGGGCGGTATTTAAGTGGTTAACAGTTCAATCTTTGGACATACAAAGTATGTCCAAAGAGCTGAACTAGATATATAATGTTGGTGTGATTTTTATAAGGGAGATGGGTGATATGCTATTCATAGCCATGTGGAATGGTGAGCGTATGTTAAATGTATAAGATCCTGATAAGGTGTATTATGTTTATGAAGAGATCAACTTCAGAGGACTACCATCCTGCAGAAGCTTTACAAGGATTGCAGTAAGGCAGATATCATTTATTTTGTGCATCTTGTAGCAAATGTTTGTGTGCCCTTCAGGCACAAAGTGGCATTTTTCATATCAGACATTTCTGGGTTGCCGCTGTCAGGTTATCAGTAAGTCATCTGGTCACAGCTGAAGGCCTTCTTAACCACTTCAGCCCCGGAAGGATTTCACACTTTAGGACCAGAGCCCTTTTTGCGATTCGGCACTGCGTCGCTTTAACTGACAATTGCGCGGTCGTGCGACGTTGTACCCAAACGAAATTTGCATCCTTTTTTTCCCACAAATAGAGCTTTCTTTTGGTGGTATTTGATCGCCTCTGCATCATTTCTGATCGCCGCTATAATCAAAAGAAGAGCGACAATTTTGCAAAAAAACCCAAATTTCTTACTTTTTGCTAAAATACAAATCCAAAAAAAAAATATAAAAAAACATTTTCTTTCACAGTCTTTGGCCGATTTATATTCTTTCTCATATTTGCGATAAAAAAAATCGCAATCGGTGTTTATTGATTGGTTTGCGCAAAAGTGGCCGTGTTTACGGACGATGAGAATTTATTTTTGGGGTCTTTATTTTTTTTTATTTTTTATTAGTAATGGTGGCGATCTGCGATTTTTAGTGGTACTGCGATATTGGGGCGGACATGTCGGACCATTTTGACACTTTTTTGGGACCATTGGCATTTATACAGCGATCAGTGCTATAAAAATGCACTGATTACTGTGTAAATGCCATTGGCAGTGAAAGGGTTAACCTGCAGGGGGCGCTCTAAGGGTTAACTGTGTTCCCTGGGCGTGTTCTAACTGTGGGGGGACTGCCCTAGCAGAGGAAGGGAAGTGATCACAGCCTCCATGTACAGGAAGACTGTGATCACAGCCCTTCCCCCTCTCACAGAACGGAGGTCCGTGTTTACTTACACGGACCTCCGTTCTTTCACTCCGGGGGGGGGGGGGGCATCGCGGTTAGCCGGTGGCAATAGAGGCCGCCGCACCCACTCCCTGGCCTTCCCCGAACATAGTGAGCGCGTGCGCAATCTCGCAGCCGCCGTCAGATGACGGCGATTTGCGATATCGCACCACTCTGCGGTTGGCGGTCGGCAAGTGGTTAAAAACCAATGGAGCGGGATTACAATATATATATATTTTTTTTTATAACAAGAGGATATAAATAAGAATTCACCACCAGGGAGAATGTTCTCATATAGTACCTATGGTGGTTTATGGGGATAGAGGAGCAATCCTCAGACCTCCTTATTGATAGGTGTAAGTAGACGTGCGATTCATTTCAAAATCAGATGAAATTTTCATTATTCAGAGATTTGGATGTGTCTGAATTTCCGAATCGCAATAGTAAAGAAGTTCAACAAATCTAAAATAAGTTTTAACTAAACGAATTATCCAAATTCAAAAATGTATTTGAATTTGAAAATGAAACATAGTTTAATACATACAGTAAGGTATTTTTATTAATTTCAGGTACTTATATAGCGCTGTCAATTTAGGCAGTGCATTACATATACAGGGTGGGCCATTTATATGGATACACCTTAATAAAATGGGAATGGTTGGTGATATTAACTTCCTGTTTGTGGCACATTAGTATAAGTGAGGGAGGAAACTTTTCAAGATGGGTGGTGACCATGGCAGCCATTTTGAAGTCAGCCATTTTGAATCCAACTTTTGTTTTTTCTCTAGGAAGAGGGTCATGTGACACATCAAACTTATTGGGAATTTCACAAGAAAAACAATGGTGTGTTTGGTTTTAACGTAACTTTATTCTTTCATGAGTTATTTACAAGTTTCTGACCACTTATAAAATGTGTTCAATGTGCTGCCCATTGTGTTGGATTGTCAATGCAACCCTCTTCTCCCACTCTCCACACACTGATAGCAACATCGTAGGAGAAATGCTAGCACAGGCTTCCAGTATCCGTAGTTTCAGGTGCTGCACATCTCGTATCTTCACAGCATATGGTTTTTTTATGCTTTTTATGGTCAGTAAAAACCAATACCGGGTGAGCTGCTCCTTCCAGGAGGTACCGCCATTCCTCCAAAGCCGACTTGATGGCCAGCAATTCCCTATCACCGACATAATAGTTCCAGCAAGATGGTGCACCACCACATTATGGGTGTCAGGTCCGAGCATTCCTAGATGAACAGTTTCCTGGAATGTGGATTGGTCAACGTGGGCCAGTTGAATGGCCCCCAAGGTCTCCCGATCTGACCCCCTTAGACTTTTATCTTTGGTGTCACCTGAAGGCAATTCTCTATGCTGTGAAGATACGAGATGTGCAGCACCTGAAACTACGGATACTGGAAGCCTGTGCTAGCAGGTCACATGACCCTCTTCCTATTGAAAAATCAAAAGTTGGATTCAAGATGGTCGACTTCAAAATGGCCACCATGGTCACCACCCATCTTGAAACGTTTCCCCCCTCACCTATACTAATGTGCCACAAACAGGAAGTTAATATCACCAACCATTCCCATTTTATTAAGGTGTATCCATATAAATGGCCCACCCTGTAGATTGTACATTCAACATCAGTCCCTACCCCCAAGGAGCTTACAATCTAAGGTCCCTAACTCACATTCATACATATACTAGGGCCAATTTAGATGGGATCCAATTAACCTACCAGCATGTCTTTGGAGTGTGGGAGGAAACCGGAGTACCTGGAGGAAAGCCACACAGGCACAGGGAGAACATGCAAACTCCAGACATGTCGTGCTGTGGTTGGGATTCGAGCCAGCAACCTTTTTGCTGCTAGGCAAAAGTGCTACAACCACTACACCACTGTGCCGCCCATCAAAGTATAAAAGTGAAAAAAGATGATGATGCCTACTTAGACTGCTTTATAGAATAGAATAAAACAAAATAGAATAGAATAGGATTGATTTGAAAATAAGCAATATACGAAACAAATCTTAACCACTTAAAGGATTTGCTGCTTTAATGACCAGGCCATTTTTTGCAATACAGCACTGCGACACTTTAACTGACAATTGCGCAGTCGTGCAACGCTGTACCCAAACAAAATTGACGTCCTTTTTTTCCCACAAATAGAGCTTTCTTTTGGTGCTATTTGATCACCTCTGCGGTTTTTATTTTTTGTGCTATAAACAAAAAAAGAGTGACAGCTTTGAAAAAAAAAACAATATTTTTTACTTTTTGCTGTGATAAATACCAAAAAAAAATGTCTTCATCAGTTTAGGCCAATATGTATTCTTCTATATATTTTTGGTAAAAATAAATCACAATAAGCGTATATTGATTGGTTTGCACGAAAGTTATAGCCTCTACAAAATAGGGAAAATATATATATGGTATTTTTATTATTCTTTTTTTTTTTTTTACTAGTAATGGTGGTGATCTGCATTATTAGCTGGACTGCGACATTGTGGCGGAGAGATTGGACACTTTTGACACTTTTTTGGGACCATTGACATTTATACAGCGATTAGAGCTATACAAATTCACTGATTACTGTATAAGTTACACTGGCAGGGATTAACACTAGGGAGCGATCAAAGGGTTAAATGTGTTCCCTGGGAGGTGTTTCTAACTGTTGGGGGGGAGTGTGTTGGCTGGGAGTAGAGAGAGAACGCTGTTCCTGAGTACTAGGAACAGCAGATCTCGCTCTACTTCCCTGACAGAATGGGGATCTGTTTGTTTACATTGACAGATCCCCTGCTCTGTCTCTCTTTCCCACGACCACGGGTGGCCAATGGACATCACGACCGCCGGCCATGCGCATCAACTCCCCCGCTATAGCTATTTAAAGGGCCGATGTACATATACGACGATTCGCACAGCGTTGCCACATTGCAGCAGTAAATGTATGTGAGCTGGTCGGCAAGTGGTTAAAGCGGTAGTAAACCCATCCACGTGCCGGAAATGTAACACTCCCATTGGTTGTGCTCTAAAACAAACTGTCAAACCATCCAATGGTTGGTGTCATAGCTGATCACATGTGCAGCATCCTGGCAGTTGTAGATCAAACAGAGGCCAAGATGGCAGCTTCCTTGGCTGAAAATGATAGGAGGGTTTACTACCACTTCAATATACAAAATGAATCATTTGTCTATTCAACCAATATGACAAAACAAAATTAATAATTTAACAACCTAATACGAAACTAAAAACATTTTTCCAACAAACGTCCTTTGTTTTTGCCCCTTCTCTGTTGCTGTAGTGGGTGGAGTTGGTGCCCTTTTTATTCCAGCTGTGAGTGGAGCCCTGGGAAAGTTTTGGTACGGGTACAGGGCACCCCCTGACCAACAACATGTAAGTATGTGTCTTGTGCAAGAGAGAGCCTGGCTAGGATGAACTGCCAGGGTGCGGAGAGAAGAGCATATAGAGGGAGATGGGGAACCTTACCACCCCTGACCTTTCTCTAGCAGGTCCTTTGGCTTGGTTTAGGATTGCCTGAAGGCCAAAGCGAGGAGCACCCCATGTAAGAACCACCTGTGGGAAGAGTCTGGTAACATCAGACTGTGACTATATATGGTGTTCTGCACTAAAATGACTATTGTCAGGAAGTCTCATAATGATTGTTGTCAGTGCCAGATTAACATAGAGGCTATTGGAGCTGCAGCTTCAAGCCCCTTCCTTCAGATGGGCCCTGCCCAATGGTGTGGGTGAGTCACTAATACTGCCCAGCCCTGCTCTGTATACAGTGTACACATGATTGATATGTAAATTGCAGCGGCATATTTAATTTGTTTTAACAAAAAATTGTTTGCATTTTCATTTTATTTATTTCCATAAAAAGGCCCACCAAAATCTTCAGCACCAGGTCCATGATGCTCTTAATCAGGCCCTGATTGTTGTCCTATGAAGAAGATAAAAATGCCATTGTGCCAATGTGATTAAACTGTTTCAGTAAAGGATGTTTTTGGACTGGGCATTCTTTTTTCTGGGTAACAGGCCTTAGGCCGGGGATATGTAAGAGGATGGGCTTCAGGCCAGGTGGCACAAGATGATGGAGTGACTGCAAAATGACCGGTAGGCGACTATCCCATACAAGAAGAGGCAGGACGGGTCCAGAGTCAACATAGAAAGAACTGCCATCCAATGAGGAAGCCTTATATCCTGTTCAGATAAAGATGAAAATATCTCATGAGATGTCTATCAATGGAGGTTTAAGGAGAAAACTGTGGCCTAAATCTTGACCTATGATAAGGACTTTGCCGGCATTGTGACTATGCCATCTGCTGGAGGACGATGATCACAACATTATCCCTGATGTTTACAGATTGGATAAAGGACTATCCAGGGGGAGAGTGAGGGTGTCTCTCAGGACTGCACAAGAAGCCTGGTGAGAAACATTCAGAGAGAATAGTTTGTGTGTTAGCTTAGAGCAGGGTTTCTCAACCAGGGTTCCGTGGAATCCTAGGGTTCCCCCAGAGGTTGCTAGGGGTTCCATGAGCAATGGTCAATTTCTACCTCTCAGATAAATTACCAATAATACCATTGATCTTTTTAGCTAACTGTAAGGGGCTAATTCTTCCCAATGACCACAAGTGTAAGATGCACTCTTCCCATTGACCATCACACTAATCTATCATGAGTTGTAGATGTTTAATTTTTAGCAGGGGTTCCTCGAGACCGGAGAATTAGTTCAAGGGTTCCTCGGTGTTGAAAAGGTAAAGAGGCTGGCCTAGAGAGTACCCAGTCTTTCCCTCTCCATCTCTTGCCATCTCCCTGTAACCTTATTCTCTTTCCTATTTCCCTATTTGTAACCATAACCCAAGTATATGGCTATTTGTAAAAAAAGCCAACCCTTATTTTAGGATCTAGTGGTTCTTCATTAGAGTCATCTGGATCACTCCAAATCTGGTGTAGCTGTGCATGGTAGCCAATAATAAAACCTGGAACTTTTACAATAAAATCTGGAAGCTGATTGGTTTCTCAACAGAGCTGCAACAGATTTTGCACTCTCCGGTTTTCCTAAATTTCCCCCTAAGACACCAGGAGTGGGCACAGGCAGTGGAGATCTCCCTGTCCCTGTAGGCTGCTACCGGCATGAAAACATTGAGGGAAGCGAGGATGCAGGCAGAGGTGGAGTGCAACTGCATATCTCTCCACCAGGGACCATTAGGGCTGCCGCTGGCTGGAACCGATGTTGTGGGACACTTATCGTGTATCCATAACTTTACTTTAGATTCTTTATCCACTTGAAGACCAGACCTTTTATGGCACAAAATTACTTAGAGCCCCCAAACATTATATTTTTTTTTTTTTAGTAGAGACCCTAGATAATAAAATGGTGATCATTGCAATATTTTATGTCACAGGGTATTTACTCAGTGGTCTTTCCAACACAATTTTGGAGGGAGGCATTTACAATGCCTTGAAAAAGTTTGCATACCCGTTGAAATTTTCCACATGTTGTCATGTTATAACCAAAAATGTAAATGTATTTTATTGGGATTTTATGTGATAGACCGACACAAAGTGGCTCATAATTGTGAAGTGGAAGGAAAATGATAAATGGTTTTCAACATTTTTTACAAAAAAATCTGTGAAAAGTGTGGGGGGCATTTGTATGGCGCCCCCCTGAGTCAATACTTTGTAGAACCGCCTTTCACTGCAATTACAGCTGCAAGTCTTTTTGGGGAAATCTCTACCAGCTTTGCCCATCTAGAGAGGACATTTTTGCCCATTCTTCTTTGCAAAATATCTCAAGCTCTGTCAGATTGGATGGAGAGCTCTGTGATCAGCAATTTTCAAGTCTTGCCACAGATTCTCAATTGGATTTAGATCTGGACTGTGACTGGGCCATTCTAACACATGAATATGCTTTGATCTAAACCATTCCATTGTAGCTCTGGCTGGATGTTTAGGGTCGTTGTCCTGCTGGAAGTTGAACCCCCGCCCCGGTCTCAAGTATTTTGCAGACTCTAACAGGTTTTCTTCTAAGATTGCCCTGTATTTGGCTCCATCTGTCTTCTCATCAACTCTGACCAGCTTCCCTGTCCCTGCTGAAGAAAAGCATCCCCACAGCATGATGCTGCCACCACCATGTTTCACGGTGGGGATGGTGTGTTCAGGGTGATGTGCAGTGTTAGTTTTCCACCACACATAGCGTTTTGCTTTTAGGACAAAAAGTTCAATTTTGGTCTCATCTGACCAGAGCGCCTTCTTCCAAATGTTTGCTGTGTCCCCCACATTGCTTCTCGCAAACTGCAAATGGGACTTCTTATGGCTTTCTTCTTGCCACTCTTCCATGAAGGGCAGATTTGTGGAGAGCACGACTAATAGTTGTCCTGTGGACAGATTCTCCCACCTGAGCTGTGGATCTCTGCAGCTCCTCCAGAGTTACCATGGACCTCTTGGCTGCTTCTCTGATGAATGCTCTCCTTGCCTGGCCGGTCAGTTTAGGTGGACGGCCATGTTTTGGTAGGTTTGCAGGTGTGCCATACTCTTTCCATTTTCCGATGATGGATTGAACAGCGCTACGTGAGATGTTCAAAGCTTGGGATATTTTTTTATAACCTAACCCTGCTTTAAACTTCTCCACAACTTTATCCCTGACCTGTCTGGGGTGTTCCTTGGCCTTCATGATGCTGTTTGTTCACTAAGGTCCTCTAACAAACCTCTGAGGGCTTCACAGAACAGCTGTATTTATATTGAGATTAAATTACACACGGGTGGACTCTATTTACTAATTAGGTGACTTCTGAAGGCAATTGGTTCCACTATATTTTAGTTAGGGGTATCGGAGTAAAGGGGACTGAATATAAATGCCCCCACACTTTTCAGATATTTGGAAAACCAGTTATCATTTTCCTTCCACTTCACAATTATGAGTCACTTTGTGTTGGTCTATCACATAAAATCCCAATAAAATACATTTACGTTTTGTAACATGACAAACTTTGGAAAATTTCAGGAGGTATGAATACATTTCAAGGCACTGTAAGTACCAAGGGACACTGTGAGTAAAGACCTGAGAGAAGTATTCTAGTGACCGTTGCTGCTGTTAACCCCGTGCACTAATGCTAAGGCTTGCCTGCCCTGGAACATCACTTAAAGTGGTTGATAAGCCACTTGTATAAAATGCTCCCATTCCCTCTGTATTAGCACAATAAGTTCCCCTGTACCTGTGTTATGACATATATATATACTGATCTGTATAGATAACACACCTTCTTACTAGGATCAGCTGTCGTTTGTCTCTCTCCTCTGCTCAGCAAAGTTTTCCTGGGGGGGGGCACTGCTGCTGAGGTCAGCTGGAGAGGAGAGGAGACAGAGCTGTGTGTAGGAAGCCTGGAGGGTTATCTATACAGATAAAAATATTTATGATATAACAAGGATACATAGAAACTTCTTGTTCTAATACACAGGGAATAAAGTTAACTATGAGAGCAGAGAAGAGACTCTACATCAGGGTTTCTCAACCAGGGTTCCGTGGAACCCTAGGGTTCCTCGAGATGTTGCAAGGGGTTCCTTGAGCAATGGTCAATTTCTACCTCTCAGATAAATTCCCAATGACACCATTGATCTTTTTAGCTATCTGTAAGGGGGGGTAATTCTTCCCAATGACCACAAGTGTAAGGAGCATTCTTCCCACAGACCATCTCACTTATGTATCATGAGTTGTAGATTTTTAATTCTTAGCAGGGGTTCCCCAAGAAAGGAGAATTATTTCAAGGGTTCCTCTGTGTTGAAAAGGTTGAGAAAGGCTGCTCTACATACTGACAGGGAGAGGGAGGGGGAGCTGAAGACAGGCAGAGGAGAGCTGCTAGTGACAGACTGCATAGACCACGGGGCTCTCAGGATCAGCTAATATGATAGGGGAGTCTGCACTCAGAGGGGAAGTCATCACCTGGCATTATAAAACAGATATTTTAGGGGATACAGAGGGCTAATTTAAAAAGCAAAAGCAGCATGCTGCTAATTGCACATTAAAGAGACAGGAGCAGCATTTTTTTGGGGGGGGCTAACAAACACTTTAAGGTGTTCCAGTGCTGTTCCTCCAGAGGTTGCGAGGGGTTCCTTGAGCAATGGTCAATTCCTGCCTCTCAGATAAATTCCCAATGACATCATTGATCTTTTTAGCTATCTGTAAGGGGTAATTCTTCCCAATGACCACAAGTGTAAGGAGCATTCTTCCCATTGACCATCACACTAATGTATCATGAGTTGTAGATTTTTAATTTTTAGCAGGGGTTCCCCGAGACCGGAGAATTATTTCAGGGGTTCCTCTGTGTTGAAAAGGTTGAGAAAGGCTGGTTTACAAAATAGCTGCAAAGAGAAGAGTTTCCTCTCATTATTATTCAGTGTTTGGAGTATCCCACAGCTTCCCTAATGCCTCGTACACGCGGTGCAAGGGTCGTACGACCACACATTCAACTTTTGCCCAAAATCGGCTGTTGGCTGTTGTGTTTAGCGTACTGACAGGAGTCAAGTAATCGTTCAACAAAACATCAACAAAGCCGAACATAGTGACGTGTTACGAGTGTCTAAAGAGGAAGATCAGGTGAATGTGATTTGTGAATTAGGAACGTAGGTTTCCCAGAACGGACACTTCCGGGCGTTCCTGACTTCTGAGCATGCGTGTTTTGCACGTACATCTTTGTTGGCCAACTTCTCTGTACACATGATACAATAGTCGTACGATGTCTTGTTGTACAACAAAAGTTTTCTAGTTTGCTCAGCCAACTTCTGTTGTACGACTGTTGAACGTCGGCTGTTGTAATCGTGCGTACTAACCGTCGGATTACCGTACAACAAGCTGTTGTAAGACCGTTGTTGTACGACCATTGCATCATGTGTACGGGCCTTAAGCCCCATCCAAATTAACCTGCAATAATCATTGAAAAAATCAACCCCTAGACTGTTTGATGAGCCAGAGGAGTGAATGTTGCTATTTGCCTTGCTTATGGGAAAGAACCTGGGACAAAAATCTTTGGCCTTTCCGAAGGTTTAGCGCGACATACCTGATTAAAAGTACGCAAAAAAAGTAATATTACTATTGTATTGCTGAACGTAATTAAGAAAATACATTAAACACTATAGATCTCCTTTAAATTTAGAGTGTGAGGTTGGCATATAGAAATGCCTGTATGCAGAATCTGGAGAATAAATATTTCCCATGCAAATATTAGTCTGGAGCTTAGCATTCTACTAATACTTTTTAATTTTATTTTCGCTTCTTTTGAAATTCAGGTGTGATTGTTTTGTATCTGAAAGGGTACTCATGATTAAACAAGGTTTCAAGGCTCACACGTTTGGCCCAACTCACTACATTATTAAAAGTTGGGACTTGTAAAAAAACAGACCCAAAGCCCCAAATGCATGTCACCTATTTTAGGACAAAGGTAATTTGGGGGCGTCACAGGGGTTCTGGAAAAACAGGATGTTCACCCACATCTAGTCAACTAGTGTCTTTGCCAGTGAACATAGATTTTGCACTTTAAAAAAGCCCACCTGAGCCTTGCCACAGCTGTGTCTCACCACCGGCAGTGGAGAAAGCCAAGAATTATTAATAAGTAAGTCTAAATCTGACCACAGAAACTACAGGATGTTTGGTTGTGTATGGATCAACCAAATGTACTTAAACGTGTGCTGGCCAGGACTTCATTAAATGCAATCTTTCACACGTGGCAAGATTTGGTGTGGAAGCCTATGGAGAGATGGAGGAATGCTGGAGACATCTCATGCTCTGGCTTATCAGGAAGAAAACCTGGATTGTCAGACGAGGGTTGACCGATCGGTCCTTTCCCCATCCCAGCAAGGTTTAGTTCAAAAGAACCTTTAGGTCTGCCTTTTCCAGACAAGTGTTATGAAACGTATCTACTGTACATAACTGAGATCTTGAACAAAGAATGTGCAGGAAGTAAGGTTGTAAGTAGAGTTCGGCTGAACTTCGCGGAAACGCTCGGGTTCGGTACCGAACTTTACCCGAACTTGACCCCGGACCCCATTGAAGTCAATGGGGACCCAAACTTTTCGGCACAAAAATGGCTGTAAAAAAGTCCTGGAAAGTGCTAGAGGCCCGCAAAAGGAAGAAAATTGGAGATGTTATTAGATCTGCAATCTGTCCCTCAAAGCAGTAGTAATCTCTACCTAGTCCAGTATCAGATCATTCTGTAATGCAGGATGAGAGATCCTTCTGTAATCAGATCGTTCTGTAATGCAGGATGAGAGATCCTTCTGTAATCAGATCGTTCTGTAATGCAGGATGAGAGAGCCTTCTGTAATCAGATCGTTCTGTAATGCAGGATGAGATGTTCTTAGATCTGCAATCTGTCCTTCAAAGCAGTAGTAGTAATCTCTACCTAGTTATTAGATCTGCAATCTGTCCCTCACAAGCTGTCCCTCACAGCACCGGCAGCATCCTCTCCCTACACTAACCTGAGAGCATGTGCAATGCAGCACTGTGACTCCAGCCTCATATAGAGGGTGGGTCACATGATGCACTGGCCAATCACAGCCATGCCATTAGTAGGCATGGCTGTGATGGCTTCTAGGGAAAACCAGTGAAACGCTTGTTGATTGGCTGCCCTGCACCTATTCAACATGCGTGATTAAATACCAGAACCCAGAACCCGAACCCGGACTTTTTCCTCAAACGTTCGGGTTCGGGACACGGACACCCGAAAGTTCGGTACGGACCCGAACTTTACAGTTCGGGTTCGCTCAACTCTAGTTGTAAGGAGTCCATACAAGATTTGTCCCTGCTTCTCCCACTGTGGCATGGTTTAAATGTGTGATATATGAAGTGTGTTTGAGCGAGCAAGCGTGGGTGTCTGTGTTCCTACATACAATAAGACAATTGAGAACAAATGTAGCCACCCTCTAACAGGAAGTCAGATCACAAAAAATAGGAAATCGGAAAGTTGAAGGAGGCTAAGGGCAACAGGAGGTACTTTTTTCAGTTAAGGATGCATTTGAGTTTTCTTTTTTTTTTCAAACAAAAACTTAAAGTCACTTTATCTTCCTTGATATAAGGAACTTCAAGTGTGACCCTTGACATTACCCAATAGGTGCAAATAATATTCAGTGAATGAAATGCTATAGAACCTTCTCTGAGACTATGGACATGCAACAGGAGTTAGATGGAGACTGGAAACATGCTATAGGAATTATTGGGAAGTTATTGGAGACTGGGGAAATGCTTCACAAGACGGTCATAGACTAGAGCAGCTTCCTCAGTCTTTTCAACATAGGGGAACCCTTGAAATAACTTTCCGGTCTCCGGGAAACCCTTCTAAAAATGACTATAACTACAATTCATGATACATTAGTGTGATGGTCGGTGGGAAGAATGTTCCATACACTTGTGGTCATTGGGATGAATTCCCCCTTACAGATAGCTAAAAAGATCAATGGCATCAGTGGGAATTTATCTGAGAGGCAGAAATTGCTCATTGCTCAAGGACGGAAGGCAACGTCTGGAGCAGTGTTGCCAACCTCTCGCAGCGTTTTTTACTGGCAAATTATGGAAACTCTTACTGGCAGAGCACATTTTTTACTGGCAACCTGAAAAATAACTGAACTCCTATTAAAAACTAAGACAATTGATATTTAAACACAACATGGAACACTGACAATACCCTTATCAAGTAGTTTGCCCAGTTTACACTTAAAAAGTCAGCACAGCATGACAAATTATCAGACCCTGATATTTATAGACCGTTCTAAAAATCACTGATTTTTACAAACTGTCAGTAAATTTACTGGCGGTTGGCAACACTGGTCTGGAGTAACCCTTGGGTTCCATGGAACCCTGGTTGAGAAACCCTGGACTAGAGCCACATTACATGAGGCTATTAGAGATCACTGCTATTACTGTCTGTTTAGCCTTCCACATTTATACACAATACAGACTATTAAAATTACTTGTGCCACATTTGATATTTCTTTCAACAAGATCCATTATAATAAACCTGAAGGCAAAAATACATGAATGGACAACACAGAAAAAAAGCAAAACAGCATGAAAGAAACTTTATTGGCTTGAGTAAGCACATGGTAAGGAAACCACAGACTACTGTCTGCTGGGGCCCTGAGGGCCACAAAATAAGTGTCAAAGTGCCAAATGTGGCCTTCAGGACCAAGGTTGGGCACCGTGGTCTCTACCAGAATGAGATAAAATAATCACCTCTATTTCTTTTATAAGGAACCTCAAACTTTGGATTTTGTCATCAGTTTCTGTCCCAGGGATTCTAGTCACCAGGACAAATATAGAAAGCAAATCTTCCCAGTGAGGACACAGAGAGAAGTGGTTCAAACCCTTCTACATCCCATCCACAACTAGATTTTAGATACACTTGAAAGGGTTTATTCATACAAGTTTTGCCATAGGATTTACACAACATTTGCCTAGGATTCACACAGCTCTCTAATTGGATTTTACTGGAAAAATGTGTGATTCCTGGGTGAAGGTTGGGTGAAAACATTTAGGCCTCATACACACGGGTGTATGGCAAAAAAAATAGCAAAATGTTGGGCCCGACATCAGGGAAAAATCTGCGTTTTTTTTGGCGTTTTGCATCGGCATTAATGAGTGTTAGTGAGCATCAGCGTCAATTGGCGTTTTTTTTTTTTAAAAATCAGTCCTCTGCTATTTTTTTCACCTGAAAACGCCAGCGTCAAAAATGCTGCTTAACGTCGGTACGGCGTTAGTGAGCGCCAGTGAGATTTTGCGCCAAAAACGTCAAAACGCTACAGCCTCGGAATGCACTGGTCCCGCGTTCTAGTTACAGCTCACTAACGCCGACGCCCTCTACTGCTCAAAAACGTCTGCGTTTTTAGAGGGCCATTGAATAACATGGGGAGCTGCAAAAAACGCCCAAAAACGTGGCGTCAAAAAACGCCCGTGTGTATGAGGGCTTATAATCAGAACCCTATGTGTAACTCATATTATTTTAATGTAAAATCAAAATTAAATTCTAAGCGATGTTTGTGAAGAGTTTCTTTAGTCACGCCAACAAGGTGTAGAGTGGAAAACCTCCTCCTCCAGCCGAATAGGAAAACGTCAATTTTTCTGGGATCTTCAGAACGTTGTCTATGGACATTAAATTTGATGATGAACTTTAGTGCTCCTTCTGTCAGGTTTACCAGCAGACACGCTTCTCCTGAGTCTCCTGAGTCCCGGGGTCACCGTAGACCTCCACCTCGCACAGGGCCAGATATTCATTGCGCCCCGGGATCACCACGCTGACGTATTGACCCTCCATCCCATTACAGCAGAAAGTTATTGTTGCAGAAGAAGCTCTGGAAATCTTACCGCACCTATGGAGGACAAACAGGGACCAACATAATGATACAGAAAATGCTATTTATTCACTTGAGGAAGATTTACAATAACTAGGCAACAGAGATGAACAGACTGGTTTCTGGCTAACTGACTTGGGGATTGATTTACTAAAGGCAAATAGATGGTGCAATCGTTTCAGAGCTTAGTAAATCAGATGAAGCTTCAGTTTGCAAAGAACACCCAATCACATGCAAGGAAAATTTTTAAAAAACTGCATTTTTACTTGCCTATGATTAGATCAGCAGAGCTTCCCCTTATTTACTAAGCTCTGGAGAAACTGCATTTGCAAAGTGCACAGTCTATTTGCCTTTAGTAAATCCACCAGTGGCGGCCCATCCATTAGGGGCGCACGGGCACCACTCCCCCAATCCATGCGTCCGGCCCCCTGATCTACATGCAGGGCGCCGAACCATTGATTCCAATGGGGAGGGTGTTTTTTTTTTAAGCACACAATGAGAGCCAGAGGCTCTAATAGGCTTCAAATAAGGGTGGGCTCGGGCGCAAAGCACTGCCCACCCAGTTGTGTGACATTAGCGAATTAATATTCGCTATTGCCACACTGATCCTCCTCCCTGGCCAATCAGAAAGCAGGTCTTGAGACCCATCACCCGATTGGCTGAAAGGAGAGGCGATCCTATTGGACGGGCTTGATGACCGACCTGGGGGTAGGGGGCGATGCGGGTGACCCCACCACCGACTGATTGACCTGCCTATCTAGAGCGGGCGGGAGGGTGCCGCTGGGCCCACCGAGGGGGGGGGGTGGTTGTTTGCCCCCCCCCCAAAAACAGAAACCACCAGCTGCCACTGAAATCCACCCCTTAGTATCACCATTAAACCAAACCTATACACAGCTTGATTCTTGCAGACTTTTTTTTTTTCTAAATCCCCAGAGTCCCAGAGCTTTTCCTTTGTTTCAAAGATGTGTTGATTCCTCATTTTATAACTTTTAGGTTTTTTATTTAACACCAACATAATAAACATCCTGTAACATAGCACAGGGTTGTTCAACAAAGGATGCCGCAAAGATTTCCCAGGGGTGTCGTGGCAAAATGACACAAAGTCCCATACGGTCCGACCTTTAAAGAGTTATTGTGTTAAGGTCTGTATACGGAGAGGAGGGAGAGCACATACCATTCCTCCCCGGGCTCTCTTCTCCTTTATGCTGTTATCTCTCTTTTTGCCGGCGAAAGTGAAAGCTGTCTAAGCCACCTGCCTGCATCCTAGCAACTGATGGCGTGATCGGTTGCTAAGGGCAGGTCGGGCAGCCTGCACAGCTTTCAGTTTTGCCACCAAAAGTACAGATAACAGCATAGAGGGGGAGAGAGCCTGGGCTCTCCCTCCTCTCTGTACACAGAACTTCACACAGTAACTCTTTCATGGCCGGACTGTACAGGGCTTTGTGTCACTTTGCTGCAGCAAAGGCAAAGAGGGGGGATGGGGGGGTGCTAGAAGGGAGGATTTAG
>BLSH010260305.1:0-36979 GCA_018402905.1 Glandirana rugosa
ACGAGCAGCACTTGTCTCCAGGGCCTCCAGGTTTAAATAGGCCCGTTTGGCGCCGTTTCCGGCGCGTGCGCGCGCACGGGAGCGCGCGCCACCGCGGAAAACGTCCAAAACAGCAAATTTTGTTCCTTTTTCCTAACACACAGTGCCAAACCATGATCCCCCTGCTCTACTGATGGCGGCGGCCATATCTCATAAAGTGCAAGTTCCCGATGCTCCTACAATACAGGCTACAGTCAAAGCATGGACAACCCTGACAAATCTGCACTTCCAAGATGAGCAAAAATCCACACTCAAGCTACCACTGGCTGCCTATGAATACCTGATCACTGACTTTTCCACGCAACAATGGAAAAAAAAGGGCTTTCATTTCAACCTTAGCGATATCCATACACCCACAGCACTAGACAACCTAAAAATTAACCAAATCAAGCACTTCCATGCGTCCAACCCCCACACTAACATTCGACTACCAACAAAAATTTGGCATTTCCTTCTTGGTAAACTGCAACCCCTCCCTAAAGGAATCTCTTTACTATATAGATTCTACAACCATGTTCCTCTGACCAGTAAGATAAAAAGTATCCTCAAATGAGAACAGGAACTAAACATGGTATTCACCCAGACACAATGGCGGTCAGCAATCAATTCCAATAACAAACTCTCAGCCTGTGTCGACCGTTGGGACAATTCTCTAAAACTGTTGCATAACTACTACCTAACACCCCACAAATTGCACCTATTCAACCCTAAGACTTCTCCTCTCTGCTGGAGACAATGTCAGAACAGGGGAACACTTCTACATACTTTCTGGGGCTGTCCTGCCTTACACCCCTTTTGGAAAGCAGTTGCTGAACTGGTTTCTGCAATTAATAACCAAACAATAACCTTAACCTCCAAATTAGTGCTCCTCTCCGTTGGGATTGACACATTCCCAACAGAGATGAGAACCATCACCTTACACACCCTCTTTGCTGCACGAACAGCAATAGCTAACAAATGGAGGGATCCTAACCCCCCCACTATCACTGAAGTAATTACTAGGGTGAACTCTCAAGCTCTGATGGAAAAAATGATCGCCTATAAAGCCAACAAGGCCCAGGCTTTCCACCATAAATGGAAGGCACGGACCACCTCAAAATGGTCCACTCTCCCGAGTAATAACACCCAATCCTGATTCCCTCCGGATTAAAAGGCCATCTCACTCTCACGCTTATTTGATCCTAACTCATAAACATGAAACCATGCTAATCAACCGCCATCTAACACCTACCACTGACCTTTTCAGGATGCAAAGCATAGTAAGCTTACTGAAATGTATCACTTGAGAGCAAAGAATCACGAGTACTATCTCTGTTCTATGTTGGTTTTGTATTGTTTTGTACCGTTTCTCCTTATTCTTTTGCTTATCATACCTGTGCCTACAATCCAGCACAAATTGAATTCTGTCAAAAAACTGCATTGTGCTGGCGGTGGGAGCCTCCCAGCCAAAATCCCAACCTGTACAGTGGGCCCTGAGTCCGTTTAGCATTATCCACCCACAGTATAGCTCCCATTTTGGGGGGGGGGCGGATTCTTCCCGGTGAGAGGGGGATAGGCAGATACAACCCTGGTAGGGTCTACACTGCATACCATATATCCGTGATTGGAGGGTTGGGCCGCTCCCTCTGCCAGCTCATGTTTTGCTCCGTACTCCCCCGGAGTCCACTTCTTGCACTATAATGCATTATAATGTGAATCTACTGTTATCTTTTATATCCTGCTATCCTCCTGAATAGGGAGTATATGTTGTAAAGAATATCACTTTTCTCAATAAAAATCTATTGTGAAAAAAAAAAGTCCTGGAAAGTGCTAGAGGGCTGCAAAAGGAAGTAAAATGATTTTAGAACAATAATTTGTCCCTTACAGCAACAGCAGGAACCTGACCTTATAGGAGTAGGCGATGATTTTAGAACAATAATCTGTGCCTTACAGCAACAGCAGGAACCTGACCCTATAGAACTAGAAGATGATTTTAGAACAATAATCTGTCCCTCTAAACAGTAGACTCTACCTAGTCCAGTCAGATCATTCTGTAATGCAGGATGAGATGTAATTAGATCTGCAATCTGTCCCTAAAAGCAGTAGTAGTAGTAATCTCTACCTAGTCCAGAATCATATCGTTCTGTAATGCAGGATGAGATGTTCTTATATCTGCAATCTGTCCCTCACAGCGCTGGCAGCATCCTCTCCCTACACTACCCAGAGAGCATGTGACATGCAGCACTAAGTGACTCCAGCTTATAAAGAGGCTGGGTCACATGATGCACTGGCCAATCACAGCCATGCCATTAGTAGGCATGGCTGTGATGGCTTCTAAGGGCAAACCAGTGAAACGCTTGTTGATTGGCTGCCCTGCAGCTATTCAACATGCTTGATCAAATACCCAAACCCAGACCTCGAACACGGACACCCCAAAGTTCGGTACGGACCCGAACTTTACAGTTTGGATTTGCTCAACTCTACTTAAAATCACATAAAGACTTCCGGTTCCGGCGCCTCATGGAGTAGCAACACGCTCACTCTGCTCCCACAGCTAGCCTCCAAAAACCATCTATAAAGCCCGAATCCCTGCACCAAAAAAGATCAGGTCAGCAGCGGAGGAGTCCCTGTCCATCAGATGGAATGATATCTCGACAAGGGATCGTCCCGGACGCCTGCTCAACAGAAGGGATCTGAAGGCTCACATCAGGCCGCGGCGCCTGTCATGGCGACCGCGCCGGGGGGAACGATCGTTCCTTCATTTGCACCTGAACCTTCGGACCTTGCAACGAATGCGGGCACCTTTAACACCGAACTGATAGCCCAAGCTGTAGCAGCAATCCTTGCCCCCACGATCACAGCCACAGTGGAAAAAGCGGTTCAGGATAGTCTGACTCAGCTGCACAAAGAACTAAGAGCACAGGCATCTCGCCTAACAGAAGCGGAGCAGAGAATCACCCACGTGGAAGAAGAACTCTACAATACCCAAGACTCTGACCGAGCACAAGATACCCAAATAAAACTTATAATAGAGAAACTTGAAGACCTCAAAAACAGGTCGAGAAGGAGTAACCTGAGATTTATCGGAATCCCCGAATCGGTCTCCAATACAGCATAATCCCACTTCTGCGCGGTCAAAATTCCAGAAGCCTGAGGCCTGCGAGGCCCCTGCCAAGTGGAACGGGCTCACAGATTGGGTCCACCAGGCTCAGAGCGAAGTACACCAAGACCAGCCATTGCCAAATATCTCAATTATGCTGATAAGCATAGTATACTACAGAAATTCTGCCAAACAAAATCCCTCGTAATTGACGGGGAAAGAATCCTCATTTTCGCGGACTACTCCGCTGACGTAGCAAAAAAGCGGAAATCTTTCCAACCTATCTGCGCCGAACTCTTCAAGAGGGGCACCAGATTGACTCTAGCCTTCCCAGCTTCACTTCGCCTCAAGGCCCCGTCAGGGGAACAGTTGTCATTCACCGACCCCTCAGAAGCTGACAGGTTCCTCCGATCTCTAGACACCTCATCATATGCTGCCATGGTGTCCAAAGACCTGCAAGCCCAACGCGCTCTAGACCAGAGAAGCCCCAGGAAAGACTCAGCCAAGAAATTGAGAACCAACGGTTCACGCAACAACGCTATGGAGACCTCCACCTAACCGGACAGGCACAATCGGGGTTCCCTCCTCGACCCTCGTCCTCGGGGCCCTAAACAGATGAGTATATCGCCTCATACATTAGGACACCTATAACTGTCCACAACCTTTTGATCGTTATACACTGGCAAATTCCACGGATCATAGCTATCCTCCCAAAAATCTTCGCTGTTCATCCTCTAAATGGGACTTTTCCCCTCTTGATAGGGACACCTAGTTCCGTTCCAACTGACTTAATTAATGCCCAATGCCATTATATTCCATCTCAGTCTACGTTAGCGGAATGGACGGCCAAATGTTCTCTTTGCATTATACCTGTTTGCCTATTATTCAATATGGTTATTATCTTTTGCTCCATCCCTTTGCCTCCTTCCACACGGACTGCCTCCAAAGCATATATGCCCACATTAGAACCCCGGGATCGCCTCCCAGAGGTTTATGACGACCCACCCTCAGCTCTAACCATGATAAAAAGGGTTGATTCACTTCTCCTTATGTTGAGGCTATGCTTTTAGGGAACAGTTTTCCTGCAGCACAACCATGTGGAAGAAAGTGACATGCTTCCTATGTCGGTTTGATTTTGTATATATAATCATTATCCACATTGCTTCTACTACACCTCCTCACCTGCTGCATAACCAGCCCACCCCCCCTATCCCTCAGTCGGCATAGACACCCAAAGCTGCTACGCCACATCCCCATCAAAGAAATTCTACCAGCTGTATGGGCTCTCGGGCCAAAGGACACCTAATCTGACTGCTCTGCCCAACATTAACCCTTTGCTTCTTAACCCTCCATGAAAATCATATTGTGGAATGTCAAGGGACTTAGGTCCCCCAACAAGCGCATGAAGGTGCTGAGATATCTTCAGTGCCTTCATGCAGACATAGCCTTAATTCAGGAATCACACCTGCCTTGCTCCGATTTCTGGCGGATGAAAAAATTATGGGTGGGCACGGTCCTAGGATCAGGGGCAGTGGGAAGGAAAGCAGGAGTTTTAATCCTCTTACACAAAAAATTCTCAGGACAAGTTACGGCCACAGACACTGATACTCACGGCAGAATGATCATGATACAGGTTAAATGGGGCAACAAAAATCTCTCAATCACCAATATCTACGCTCCAAACAGCCCAGGAACCCCTTTTTTTTGCGGATCTCTCCACTCACCTCCTGGGGCACCCTCTTTCCCCTCAGGTGGTGGGAGATGACTTTAATTCTCTCATGGACATACTGGGAGATAGATCTTCTCCCCCCTCTACACCCCCGAATACCCGTCCACAAGCCCAGACCACAACCCTTCTAAGGGAGACCATAGAATCGCTGTCCCTACTGGACGCGTGGAGACTCCAACACCCAGTAAACCGCAATGTCACATACTTCTCACCACCGCATAGAACCTTATCCAGAATAGATTACATATTTGTAACGGAATCTATTTTACCCTCATTGACAGACTCCGAGATACACAAAATGGCCATATCCGACCACACACCTATCTCGATTTCACTGGCAGACCATATAAGTACACCGAATCCAAACATATGGAGATTCCCAGCCCATCTCGCAGACATGCCCGACTTCCAATCGTATATTCAAGCAGCCTGGGAAGAGTATTCTCTTACGAACCAGGCCCATCAATCAGATCCCAACCTCTTTTGGGAAGCGGGGAAAGCTTACCTGAGAGGAAAGGTGATATCTTATGCAGCCTCACATAAACGCAGATCTTTCGCGAAATACCGCACAGCCAGTCTCCAACTACAAGTAGCCCAAACAGCGCTAGCCACCAGCAACAATCAGGTTAACAGAGATAACTGGCAAACTGCCAAGAGAGCCTTTGACCTCTGGGCAGACACAATAGAGCTCTCTAAGAGAGCCCTGTCAGATGCCAAGTTCTACCAGCATGGAAACAAGTCCAGAAAACTATTAGCCAGACTCTGCAAAGACTCCTTCACCCCGACACATATCTCAGCCCTCAAGGACAAGCATGGTCATACGCACACTGATCCCTCAGCAATAGCTAACACCATGTTAAAATTCTATACCTCCCTCTACTCACCCGACGAGACAGACAAACACAAAGCCGCCCAATTCCTAAGCCAATTAAAAATCCCCTCAATTACAGAGGACCAACTCCAATTATTGAACGCTCCCATCACCCAAACAGAAATTCTGAAGGCCATACAAACTACGTCTCCCAACAAAGCCCCGGGACCAGATGGCTTCACTGGGGACTTCTACAAATCATTAAAAAAACATTCTGACACCGACCCTGTCCAAAGTATACGACCACATTTGGTCTGGCGGGTGCTATCTACCCACAGGGAATCTAGCGATAATCAAACTTCTCAGTAAGAAAGATAAAGACCCACTGGCCCCGGGATCCTACCGCCCCATATCATTGTTAAATTTGGACGCCAAGTTTCTCTCAAAAATCATAGCAGCTAGATTAGTGGACATTATCCCCTCCATCATACACCCCGCCTAATAGGGTTTCGTCCGGGGACGTAATGTGACCTTGAACATCCGCAAAGTGATAACGGTACTGGAACACGCAAAAGCCCACCCTACTAAGGAATTGGCCATTATAACTCTGGACGCAGAAAAGGCATTCGATAATGTCAGTTTCGAATGGCTCTTCTCCATCCTAAGAGCATTACATTTCCAAGGTCCTTTCCTCCACACGATACAGCAAATGTACGCATGCCCCTCGGCTAGGATAGTTGTGGCGGGCATATTGGGTCCGGAGTTCCGTCTATACAAGGGCACGAGACAGGGATGCCCTCTGTCCCCCCTCCTGTTCAATCTAGCCCTGGAACCGCTATCTAGATACCTCATCGAGAAAGCCCCTTTACATGGCATCAAGATAGGAGACCAGGAAGTACGCACGGCTTTATTTGCCGATGATGTACTTATATTCACCTCAAATCCTGCCAATGACATCCATGTAATTAAAAACACCTTTGACGCCTTTCTAAATCTCTCTGGATTGCGTATTAATTATTCTAAAAGTGAGGTACTCCCTTGGCAACACCAAACACCTTCCTTGGGCCTCTTCCTCCCCTTTTCCTATAACACACACCCACATCACCTATTTAGGTATACAAATTGGCAAAACCCCCTCTTCCCTGTATTCCTTAAACTATCCCCCACTATTCACGAAGATAACTCAGGAATTGTCACGGTGGGCAGGGCTTCCGTTATCGCTTCTGGGGAGATGCCGTCTTTTTAAGATGGTAAGCTTTGCCAAACTCTTGTACCCATTACAAACCTTACCTTTACTTATAAAGCATAAAGACATCCAACTCTTAAATTCGGCAGTAGTGAAATTCCTATGGCAAGGCAAAAAAACATGCATCTCACAAGCAAAGCTATACTCTCCCAGGGGTGATGGCGGAGCTGGTCTACTGCACATCAGAATATACAATATTGCTTGCCTCCTCCATGCAGGTCTAGACTGGATAGCTAATGCATCAAGATACTCTAACCACTCACTGGAATCAGCCATGGCCAACCCTTTTTCCCTATCGGGCTTGCTTCACTCACAATGGAGTCGCCTCCTGACCCACCTACGCCAAAACTTACTACTGAGGGACACGGCGATTGCATGGAGAGAATCCAGAAAACTCCAGAAGCTGTCACCTCACATATCACGACAACTACCCGTCAAAGGCAACCCGCAGTTCCCAGCAGCTCTTGACAGTGCGACCTTCCAACTATGGTCTGCTCGTGGTCTAACCCACATGGCATCCCTCTATGATGAGAGCTCCGGCAAACCAATCCCCTTCCAGGACTTGAGCAAGACCTACAATCTGCTTCCTTCCCACATCTTCCAATACTCCCAATGCCTGAGCTTCATACGCTCAAACCATAAAGCTGCTGCCCCCCCTTTCAAGCTTTCCTTCACTGACCAACTACTGGCCAAAGGATCCTTCGCCATATCAGACATATACAAACCGCTCATTCAAAAGTCTTTATTGTCACCACTGGAAACAGTGGTCAAAAGACTTTCCTATAGTTAACCTAGCGGACAAGATTCACCAGGGATACAGTTCAATCCTAAGCCACACAACCTGTGAACTTTGGAAGGAAACCCAATTAAAGCTACTGCATAGAGCCTTCATACCCTTCATCAGAAATAAAGAGGACCCAAAGATGGCAATGTGCCCCTGGTACTCCTCGACCAAACCTTCTTTGGCACACCACTTCTGGTTCTGCTCCTCCACCCATTCCTTCTGGTCAAAACTTGTGGACTTCATCCACAGAGTAACGGGCTTAACAGTCCCACAGACCCCTGAGCTATTACTATTCGGCTATCTGGACCAAGCCAACCTACACCCACCACCGGTCGCGAAAGCCCTCTACTGTATACCATGGATTCAAACTTGCCTCTTGGCGGCCCGCAAAACAATTCTGAAATGCTGGACACAATCGTCTGGCCCTCGCATGCCTATGGTGGAAAAGGACCTCATTTGGCTATTATATATGGGCAGACTTACCTCCAATTCCCCTAATGCCTCAACAGAGCGCAGATTCCGTACCAAATGGACCCCCTTCATGCAATCGGTTCTCACGAGTCAGGAAATAGAGGTCATTGAAAAAGTCCCACATAGGTACCACATAAACAGACAGCAAGCTCCTCAAGAGCCCTGAAGGGGATTGCCTTTCCTTCTTCTCTTACGGGACATCACTTCAAGTGGGACTCCAAACTTTCACGAAACTCCTCTCTTCTCACCGTGTATTCATTGTGCTGATTGTATATTATTGTTTTTTTTTTCTCTTTGTATTGGACATATGTGGCAATATATGTCACCTAGGCAACATCCTCCCACTATGGTCCCACACGCCCAGATTGGTCTGGAGCCCAACTAATTTCCATCACCACCCACGACTAAACCCATGAACAAGTCCTCACTATTGATGACACTCCTCTTCCTACCGCACCATCCCCTTATTCCCCTTCCCATACCATTGCCTTCCCCCCCCCTCTGGGTATGTAGCACTCTATCCCTCAACCCCCACCCCTGCCCTGCCCCTTTCCCCCCTCCTCCCTTTTACACTATGCGTACAGACACTACACTATGTTCCCTCAGTTTTATGCCTTACGGCTCCATCCTAGACTCAGAAATTTCTTGTCTTATTTGTTGTCATATTATATCACTTTGGTATCTGTACCTGTGAAAATCTTCAATAAATATTCTAAAAAAAAAAATCACATAAAAAAAATAAAACATGGAGGAGGAGGTGGATGTGGAGTAGGAGGTTGAGGACACAGGTCTCGCATGGAGGCCCACTCGTTGGTGGTGAAGTCATTTTGTTCCTCAGAGCAACTGACCCGTGCGTGCTGCAGCTGAAGGAGCATAGGAGGCGGTGAGCGGGAAGGCCAAAGTTCCGCTGCAGCGCACGAAATGCACAGCAAGGTGCAAATATACTATGTAGCACTATTTTTTTTTTTTAAACCAGCAATGTCGACGCACTTTTTAATTTTGTGCAAGAAATGCACAGCAAGGCGCAAATGTACTATGTAGCACTATTTATTATTCTTTTTTTAAACCAGCAATGTCGACACACTTTTTTATTTTGTGCAAGAAATGCACAGCAAGGTGCAAATGTACTATGTAGCACTATTTATTATTCTTTTTTTTTAAACCATCAATGTAGACGCACTTTTTAATTTTGTGCAAGAAATGCACAGCAAGGTGCAAATTTACTATGTAGCACTATTTTTAGTTTTTTTTAAACCAGCAATGTCTACACACTTTTTAATTTTGTGCAAGAAATGCACCGCTGGCCGTAAATGTAGTATTTAGAATATTTTTTTTTTTTAACCAGCAATGTCTACGCACTTTTTATTTTTGTGCAAGAAATGCACCGCTGGGAGCAAATGTAGTATTTAGAATATATATATATATTTTTTAAACCAGCAATGTAGACGCACTTTTTATTTTTGTGCAAGAAATGCACCGCTGGCTGCAAATGTAGTACTTAGAATATTTTTTTTTAAACCAGCAATGTAGACGCAGTTTTTATTTTTGTGCAAGAAATGCACCACTGGCCGCAAATGTATTATTAGAATGTTTATCTTTTTTTAAACCAGCAATGTCTAAGCACTTTTTATTTTTGTGCAAGAAATGCACCGCTGGGAGCAAATGTAGTATTTAGAATATATATATTTTTTTAAACCAGCAATGTAGACGCACTTTTTATTTTTGTGCAAGAAATGCACCGCTGGCTGCAAATGTAGTATTTAGAATATTTTTTTTTAAACCAGCAATGTAGACGCACTTTTTATTTTTGTGCAAGAAATGCACCGCTGGCCGCAAATATAGTATTTAGAATATTTTTTTTTCTTTTAAACCAGCAATGTAGACATGTATACCAGGGAACAGCGCTTGCTATGTTGTCAGATTCTCCTAATGGTTAGTGTGGGTCCTAAGGTCATCAACAAATTTTTCTACCTAGAAATAAAGTGCACAATAATACTAAAGTGACATGTGCAATCAATGCAATTCTATATGCAATAAATGATGTTCTGTGACCAATGATTCGATTTTAACTGTGCAAAATACACCAATAATTAATACAAAACGTGATATAGAAAAGTGACATGTGCAATCAGTGCAAATCCTGTAAACAATAATGAAATCCTGTACACTGTAATTACTTTTCAACTGTGCAAAAGCGCCATAAATAATCACATATATAAAGCAAACCGTGATCAAGAAAATGTCCTTATGCACCCCGTTGGGGTCTACACCTTAAAGTGCAATATTTAATCCAATATTAAAGGTGCCTTCCAGTGCTCTGGGTGATGTAGTGCTGATATACAACTTTTTACTCACAGGGGAGCACTAGCACTTTTGAAGACACCTTCTTAAAAAGTTTTATTGGCAGATCATACAGATGTCATGGTACGATAGGGCATGAACGTACATATAATATCCATTGAAACGCAGTATAGTATGGAGTATTACAGTCAAAAACATATATGACCATGATAACTAGTAGAATGATGATGGTTACAATAAGCATTTATAATCTTGACGCGTTTCATGAGCACGGCTCGCTTCTTTAGGAGCAGATGCGAAATATCTATAAAAAGGTACCAATTAAAAATAAAATAATTTCACAGGTGAGGTAAAAGGCAGGGGACCTAATAGTATAGGTACTCCATACTTACAGTCCAAAAATGGCCTCAAGGATGATACCCCATGGACATTTGTCGAACTGCAATGTAAAGTAGTGTGCCTGACACACAAGCAGTTTCAAGTGCACTGCACTTGCAAAAATGGCTGCAAACGCCCACCTAACAAACAGAAAAATAGCTTAGGTTTTATATGAGGCACTTTGCTTAGCAAACAAAATGTACTCTAGCAAACAAAAATCTCCTCTAGCACCCACCCACCAATAAATCACTGTTTTTAACAGATTTTCTACAGCTAATCTGTCCCTCACAGCAGCAGCAGTAGCATCATCTCCCTACACTAGTATGGGATGCTTTTCTAAAGCTAATCTATCCCTCACAGCAGCAGCAGCATCCTCTCCCTACACTAGTATGAGATGATGTGACATGCAGCACTACTTGACTCTAGCTTATATAGAAGCTGGGTCACATGATGCACTGGCCAATCACAGCCATGCCATTAGTAGGCATGGCTGTGATGGCTTCTAAGGGCAAACGAGTGAAACGCTTGTTGATTGGCTGCCCTGCAGCTATTCAACAGGCGCAAAAAAGGTGCAAAAACATACCCGAACCTCGAACCCGAACCCGACTTTTTCTCAAATGTCTGGGTTCGGGTCACGGACACCCTAAAGTCCGGTACAGTTCAGGTTCGCTCAACTCTACTCTTTGGCTATCGTCTTGGCGGAGGTATTTCTAAAGCCTCGTACACACGGTGCAACGGTCGTACGACCGAACGGCTCAGAATCATATGTTGGCTGTTGTATCTAGCATACTGACATGCACTACACGATCGTACGACCACGCTGAAGGTAGTGACGTGTTATGAACGTATAAAGAGAAAGTTCAGGTGCATGTAATTTGTGTCTGGCCGTTCCTGACTTCTGAGCATGCGTGTTTTGCACAATACAACTTGTTGGACCAACTAGCAGATTTTAGTATCGGACCTACCAAATCCATTGCGATCCTCTCAAAGGGAACCTCAATGATGGGGAGAGGTACCAGTGGGTTACCGAAATGCGACAAAGGTGCCAACTTCTGACACACAGGGCAGAAGGAACAATAATTTTCTATTTCCTTCATGACCCCAGGCCAATAGAACCTTTTCAATACTCTCTCTCCGATTTTCTCCGCCCCCAAATGGCCTCCCAAAATGTGCCCATGGGTTAATTCCAGTACCAACTTCCTATAAGGTTTGGGTACCACAAGTTGCTCAGTGGTTCCATCCGCCTTTTAAACAACCCGATACAACAGATCCCTTTCCACCATAAAGTATGGGTAACCGCAAGACTGATCTGGGTTCATTAATTCATCATCTTTTACCTGTTCTGTGGCAACATTTTCCCTGTGAACCTCTAAATCAGAGAACTCCACAGACGGCATGCTTTCCTCTGAAGATATTGGTTCCTCCCCAGGTTCCCGAGTGTCTCTGACCAACACCGACAAGGGAAATTCTGGAGAGGTCTCACCATTCTCAGAGGATTCCTGGGATTCCTCTTCCTGGCCTCTAGGGGCCTCCGTGGGGGGTTCAGGACCATCGCAGAGTTCCCAGAACTTTGGAAAATCCCTTCCCACAATGGCATCATGTGGTAAGTAACGCCACCTGATGAGTTAGGTTACCTTTGGGGATCTTAAAAACCACTTTAGCCACAGGATACTCTCTGGTTTCTCCATTTACACAAATAACAGCCACCTTGTTATTCCCAAAGACCTCTGTAGTAACTAATTCAGCTTTGATCAATGTTACCAGACTACCTAAATCTAGCAACACAACAACATTTTTACCATTAATAGACATTTTGCATAAATGTTTTTCAGTTCCCCGAGTGGCAGTGCATGCAACTGTCGCAAACAGTGACTGACGTCTGTCTCTTAGATAGTCACATTCCATAAGCTCATCCAAAACTGGGCAATTGGCTGCAATATGTCCCTCTTGCCAGCAACGGTAACAAATAAACTGTTTCGCTGCTTCCTGTGACTTTGACTATGCTCGCCATACATTATGCAAACTTCCCGCCCTGTCACTCTCTCCACCCTTACCCCTTGGAGTCATGTTACCCGCCGCTGGGGATGGTCTGGTCTTAGGGTGGAAAGTCGGTGAGTCCCTGGGAGAGGTGGTCAGGTTCTCTGCAGCCAAGTACCTCTCTACCAAATCCACAAGCTTGTCGGCCGTTTCCGGGTTTCCATGGTTTACCCACTTTTGGATAGCAGTAGGTAGAGATCTCAGGAACCAATCCATTACCACACGTTCCACAATCTTTGGTGCTGTCAAAGTCTCTGGTTGCAGCCACTTCCTGCTCAGGTGAATGAGATCATACATTTGCGACCTGGGGGGTTTTTCAAGTTGGAAAGTCCAGTTATGCACACGCTCAGACAGCTCAGACAGCCAGGGTGACACCCACCCGTGCAACTATTTCTGTTTTTAGCACAACATAGTCTTTTGCTTGGTCTGGCTCTAAGTCATAATAAGCTTTCTGTGATTCCCCAGCTAACAGAGGAGCCACCAATCCAGCCCACTGTTCCTTAGGCCACTTTTCTCTCTCAGCAGTCCTTTCAAATGTGGTCAGAAACACTTCAGGATCATGCTCTCCAGTCATTTTTGGCAGCAAATGGCTTACACAATATGATGGTGTATTACTGGAACCACTAGCCTCACTGGTCTATGGACACTTGTTGGAGTCTCTGCTCTTGCTTCTGCAACAGGTCTATTAAGTGAACCTCAGATTTCTGTAGACTAGCATTTGTTTGTTGTTGATTAGCATTGGCTATCGCAAGCTGACTCAGCAACTCCTCCATGCTGGCCTTTTAAACAACTGCCCCTGGCTTCCTCCACCAACTGTAATGGGGTTATGTGTGTGTGACCCCCTGGAAGAGTTCACTACATGATTTAGGCACAGCAAGACAGCAGTTGTAGGTGAAATCAACAAGGCAGTTTATTTACACTATTTACAAGGTGAAAAAACAGCAAAACAAAAACCAACAACAAAATAAATCCTAGGCCACTTGGCCACTAACTGCATGATAGGTTTCCCTGTTTGTCAGCTAGGTACAGCCTACCGCTGTACCTAGCTCCTATCTCTCACTGGGAAACTCAGCCGCACAGACTTTCCTTACCAGACAAGATGTACACTCCCCAGTCTGCTGACACAGAAACTGGTCCCAGGGTGGAGCACTCCTCTATGCCTGCTGGGAGTTTTTGTAGAGGTCTAAATGAGCCAGCTCCACTCAGCTGTGCTCATACCTCTACCCCTGCAAGACTCCCAGCACTTCCCCCTAGTGGAAAAAATCTGTATAAAGCCTGAATCTCGGACACACATACCTACTGTCCTGGATGCAACCAGGATGATTTACCCCGCCTGCTGTCACAATATATATATATCGGGAAGAGCGAGAGCAAGATATAAAAACAGTTGTATTTCGGGAGGGGCGTGGCCTGAAGGAGAACATGGTGGATGTTTCTATACAGAGCTCCAGATAGCCTATATTGTATCCAGGACCATCCTGCTCGACCAAGGACGGGTGAGCCACCAAAACACCCGGGGGGGACACAGCTTCAGCTCAGCTACATCACCACCACAAAATCTCGACGATTAGTGCCCCTGGCTCCCTGCAATTCGAGCCACCAGTGCGGCCTACATAGCAGCCCACCGCCATCCTCTTCTGACTCACACCAGCCCATCTGCAAGGGATACTCACCCCCAATCGAGGGGACACATGTAATCCATCCCTTCAAACCATCCACAGGACTTGAGCAACTATGTCTTTGGGGAGGGATATATTGAGTGCATACGATTTAGTCATGTTAATTTTGAGGTTTGAAATTCGCTAAAATGCTGCCAATTCTTTTACGAGATTAGGTAAGGAGATATGCGGGTCTTGTAAAAAAAGGAGCAAGTCATCCGCAAAAGCTGCTACTTTGTAGGTTCTCCCTGGGAGTTCTATACCTCTGATCTCCTCCTTGGATCGTAGGCAATTCAGAAATGGTTGTAGGGTAAGCACGAAAAGGAGGAGAGAGAGAGGGCACCCATGTCTCGTCCCATTGGAAACGGAGAAGGTGTTCGACAGGTGGCCATTGGCCCGCACCCGCGCAGTGGGCGTCGTGTATAAGGACATGATGAAATTAAACATCACATTTTTTATTCTGATTTGTTTCAATGTGGCCCCCATGTAGTCCCAGGCCAGCCTGTTGAACGCCTTCTCTGCATCCAAGGAGAGGAAGAACCCCTTAAGCGTTTTGGTGTGTATCCACTGTTGCACATTGATGACAGTAGTCGTATTGTCTCTGGCCTCTCGTCCAGGAACAAAACCCACTTGGTCATTCTTTATAAGGGAGGGTAGTAGTGGTATTAAGCGATTTGCCAAAATCTTTGCGAATAGCTTAACATCAACGTTTAACAAAGAAATCGGCCTGTAACTTGTGACCGATGTGGCATCCTTATCTGTTTTTGGGACTACCGTGATGTGTGCTTTCAGAAGACAGTTAAATGGGAGGGTTGTGGTTGGAATTGAGTTGAATGCCGAGAGGAATGGGGCAGAGAGGGTGTCAATGAAAGTTTTCTAGTAGATCGTGGTGAATCCATCAGGGCCTGGGCTTTTGCCCGGTTTTGTTTGCTTCAGTGCACTTTTAAGTTCTGTTTCTGTGATGGGTCTTTCTAGGAGCTGTGCTTCTTCAGGGTGTATCGGAGTGGGGCAGTGTTTGTGGAGGAATTCCCTGATGTTTGCTATATGCTTGGTCTGCTTGCCAGGGGAGGCGCAATGTTTAGGGAGATTGTACAGGTTTGAGTAGTAATTTTCAAACTGGGAGAAAATATCTGTGTTTTTTGTGAATGTCCTGCCCTGTGGATCTTTAATAGTGTGGACATGGGACAAGGCTTTTTTTTTTTTTGGATGGCTTTAGCTAGGAATTTGCTGCATTTGTTGCCAAATTCATAGAAAAGCTTGTGGCTAAGAATGAATTTTCTCCTAGTTTTACGGTCTAACTCCTCTCGAAGAAGTTCTCGTGTGTGGGTGAGCTCTTTATAGTCCCTGTCTGATTGGGATTGCTTATGAGCCCGTTCCAGGACACGTATTTTGTGAATTAGGCCGTCTAATGTGTTTTGCTTTTCCTTCCTGCGAGTGGCTTGGAGCGCTAAAAAGCGTCCTCTGATTACACTCTTGTGTGCCTCCCACTGGGTAAGGGGTAGTACTTCTGGTGTGTTATTCTCTGTAAAATATTTTACGATACTCTCTTGGATGTGTAATCTGTCCGGCTCAGACGTTAAGAGTGATGCGTCTAGCCTCCAGATTTTAGTGAAAACGCGTTCCTCGGGGAGAGACAGGGTGATAGTGATCGGATGATGATCCGAAATGATCATTGGCTCAATGGTCGCGTGTGTAAGAAGAGGGAGGTCTTTTTGTGATAGGAATAGGTAGTCAATCCTAGAGTATCGTTTATGTGGAGCTGAAAAGTAAGTATAGTCCTTGGTATTGGGATACACTGTGCGCCACGTGTCGTGAAGAAAAAGATCTTGGAGCTGGGTCTTTATCTGGCGTAGCGCTCTGAATGGGAGTGAGGAGGTATTAGAGGACGTGTCAAGAAGGGGGCAGAGGGCTATATTAAATTCTCCCCCAAGGATTGTGAGTCCCGATTGAAATGCCATTAGCGTATGAGTCATACTCCTGAAGAAGCTTACTTGGGGGGGTGTGGCCTGACGCAGCATGGAGTAGGACGCACGAAGCCAGAGCTCCGTTCATTACTCCTGTATTATCGCTGATCCTGGGATCCTGAGTGGACAACCGCGACATTATCTGCAGCCTACAGTCCCCGTGAGCACCTGGCGACATGTCTCCACCGAAATCCAAGTCGGATGCCCTTGCGAAGCTTGAAAAATACCGCCGACATGAGAACCCGTCGGAGCAAGATGGCGCCGACTGGCTGGAGGGACAGGGAGGAGATACAGATAGAGTTCTGAAAGCTATATCCAACCTGCAAAAAACCCTCACTACCACGCTGACCACCAAAATAGAGGAGGTAAAGATTGATATTTCTTTGCTTAGACAAGACTTACATAAATTGCGTGACAGGGTGAGAACGGCAGAGACTAGGCTGGGGGAGGTAGAAGATGCTATACCACCATTGCAGACATCTACTGACCAAATGCAAGTACAAATTAATCAGCTCATTGCCAAACAAGATGATATGGAGAATAGGCTGAGGAGATGTAATCTCCGCTTTATTGGTCTCCCTGAAGGGACAGAAGGTAAAGATCCAACATCCTTTCTGGAGAAACTACTGATTACTGCATATGGCAGAGAGGCCTTCTCCCCCACCTTAGCGGTTGAAAGAGCACACCGCATGCCTGCCAGACCCCCGCCGCAGGGTGCACCTCCCAGAACCTTTATAGCTAAATTCCTTAATTATAAAGACAGGGATGCTGCGCTACGCCTGGCCAGAGAAAAAGGCAATATACCGCTGTGGAATGTAAAAGTGGCAATATTTCCTGACTTTTCAGCTGATGTACAGCGCAGACGCCAGACATTCACAGAGGCTAAACGCCGCCTGAGGATCAAACACCTCAAGTATTCTATGCTTTTTCCTGCAAGGCTCAGGGTGGAGGATGAAGGGAGAGCCCACTTTTTTGAAGATCCGGAGGCTGTGATATCTTGGCTGGAACATAGAGAAAACAACAACGAGACTGCTAGGAGACGCTCAGACTGACCATAATATCCAACCTGCCACAACCACTATGGGTTTACAGCTGCTTTGGAACCGGCAAAAATTGCATTACCAGGTTTTAGTGGTGCGACCTCCTATATACATCTCCTTAGGTGCCCCATAAAGAGGTGTGATAATCATCTTATTTTACAAGGAGACCTATGGTGTTCTGACATACACTCAGGATCTAAAAATACTTTTCTGTTAAAATTCACCTGGTAGAGGGAAATTTTCAACGTTCATATGGTTTGTGTTCCTATACCCCTTTTTTACTTTTTGTGATTTCTCTCTTCTCATCTCCTGTAATAGACTGCACGGAGGCTACCTACTCCCGGAGACAATGTTGTCTGTTCAGCGAAGTTTCGCCCACCAAGTTTACAGGAACCATGTTAGCATTTTCTGTGACTATCGCCAGGGGCCGCTGTTGGCCCTCCCTGCCTTGCGTGCGCATCTTCTTGCCTGCACACGTCAGATTCAGATGTGGTGCGTGGGTGGAGGTGTCAGGCGTGGCAGGCAGGTTCCGGTACATTACATGCAACTGATAGATGTCATAATTTGCAACACAGATTCCCATATTATGTTAGGGGTCAAGGCTCGCACCGGTTGGGGTTGGTGTGGAGCAGGGTGGGGGGAGGGGGAAATAATTGCTTACTGTATGGCACACGGTACTTTAACTCTCAATGATTCAATGTATGGCTTTGAACACAGGTACAACACAATTTCTATATTTTATGGGAATGGTCTTGGTGGTCCTGCCCCTCAGTGCTTAATTTGGAAATTCCTCTATCTGCGTCAGTATGATGGAGTTGGGAAACTTTTACCCCTACAAATTCTAACATGCACGTGAAGTTCCTAACGTGGAACGTCAGGGGGCTGGGGACAGGATCAAGAGATCATCGGTCTTTGTCAGGATCTGTGTCCTTGCTTGGGTCACCTGCTGGTGGCAGTGTTTGGAAAACCAAATGGTGTAGTTCTGGTGGCCACCAGCGGGTGTCTCCCAGGAGATTGAGCTTACAAGTCATTAAGCTGCACCTGATGGGTCTGCTGGGTCCATATAAGCCCGCCTTGTTCCCTGTCCCAATGCTTTGGTATTTTCCCTGCAAACTGTGTCCATGCCTGAATTTGACCTGCTCTGAGCCCTGATCTGCGATCCAGACCCAGAGACCTGATTCCTGAACCTGCTTCCTTGCTCTCCTTCTGCTCCCAGTACCTGGCTCCCTGTTCCCCTTATCTGGTACCCCTGTTTGCTTATTATATATGTGTGTTTTCTTCGCTTGTATTTAGTTAGTCAGATAGTTAGGTGTTTATTTTGGGGTTTGGTGTGTTTTCATCTGTTACTTGCTCATTTATGTTTGCTGGTGTTTTGGTGTTTGAAGTGTGCTATTTGTCTAATAAATATATTTATATCTTCAACTTACACCTGGTCGTGATTCCTTTAACCCCCCTGGCGGTAATCCCGAGTGTGGCTCGGGGTGGATTTTCAGTACCAAGAGCGGTAACCCCGAGCCACACTCGGGATTGCATTGCTGGATCCAGGCAGTGTTACTCACCTTGTCCCCTGGATCCAGCGATGTCCCCCTGCTGTGTCAGCGTGTCTCTCCGCCGCCAGATGACTCCTGTGTGCCGGGCTCCGTTCCCTGCGAGCGTCGCGTCGCACGGGGACGGAGACCGGTGGGAAATTCAAAAAGTTAAACACACACAACACATACAGTACACTGTAATCTTATAGATTACATTACTGTATGAAATCATTTCACATCCCATTTGTCCCTAGTGGTTTGCCCAGAGCCCTGCATGCACTTTTATATAATAAATGTCATTCTTTCTGCCTGGAAACATGAGAATGTCCATAGCAACCAAAAAGTGTCCCTTTACGTCAAAAGTGGTTTCTGATCAGCTAGAAAACAGCGATAGTAAATAAGAATAATTTGCAGAATTGAGCGATACTGATTTTTGGGGAAATTTATCATCAGAAACTGAAAGTGACGACAGCGACAATTCTGCAACTGAGCAAATTTCTGCGTTTTTGGTTTGATTACATTATTGAATACATTTTATTACTATTATATTATCATTTTTGATAATTATTTTTAGTTATTTATTATATTATAATTTATGATTTCATTTTTCAAACTTTTTCATACCTGGGATGTCTACTAGACTCTTGTTTGGACAGATTTAAGTGAGTTATTGCTAAGAATTACAGGCCTACAATATAGAACGCCAAATTTCCATGCAAAATAATGGTACCGCTTTCAGCACCAAAAATCTGAAATAATCATACCGCCAGGGAGGTTAAATGCAGCCAACTGATGTGACCATCCCTGCTGGATACCTGCATATGGTATCCCTGACATAATACTGAAGCCATACAATCAGATCGGCTGCACCTGGGAATCAGGTCTGAGCACTTGCTAACTGCTGCAAGATGCATGCTGAGGAGATTTTATATTTCTCACTGCTTGCAACAGAAGACAGGGATTATTGTTGCCAGATTTTGAAAGAGCAGACCAGGGAGCAATTGTTGGAATGCATCCGTCTGGCTCACTCTTTTGTTGATCAAGGCAGATTTTTGTTTGAAGAGATTCAGCCACTCATTCAAATTTGTGCAGAGTTGGCTTTGTCTGGTGTCCCTAGTGGTGGTGATGATTACACCCCACCTTTCAGTTTAAATCAGGTGGTTTCATTGGTTTGGTTACTGGAAGACGACTCAGCCTTTTTCTTTGAACACTACTCAGCATGTTCCCAACAGGTGCTAAGGCAGTGTATTGATTCTGTGCAATCTCTGGTCAGACAGGCAATATGCAAATTAGATTTTGTGCAACCTTTATTACAAGCATGGTCAAAAATATTGCACTCGGCCTCTGTCAACCTGCAACCACCCAGTCCTGTGGCCAGACACCTGGCTGCTGAAATGTCTTTTTCTCCATCGCCCATAGCAACCACAATTGCAGCCCAATATACCCCACAAAAATCCTCAACTGCTCCCTCTTTTTTACCATCCTCCTGCTCTTCTCCTCCATCAGCTGCACCCACTACTTACAGCCCTGCATCCCCATATAGAATTGCTGTGAATAAACCCAAAAAGAAACTGAAGTTTTTCCCAACCTGCACAATCCTACCAATATCCAATCCTGCCTCCATACCTGCCAATCTGATTCAGTCTGATTCAACAACTGATCTGTTCCAGTCTGCCTCCACACCTGCCATCTTGGTTCAACCCATGAAAATTGGACCCTCTGTTTCCCACCTGCCTGTCACTATTTCACCTAACTGTACTGGTTCTTTGTCCTTCACCCAGTCTGGACCTATGGACTCTTTGCCGGCTATTCAATTTGACTTCATTGTTCCTGATGCCCTCTTTGTGGCTATTCCTGATACCCAGCCTGCTGTCCCAGTGCCTACTGTCATGCCTGCCGCCCAGCCTGTTCCGGTACCTGCTGCCATGCCTTCCATCCAGCCTGCTGTTCCTGTGCCCGCTGTCCAGCCTGCTGATCCTATGCCCGCTGATCCTGTGCCAGCTGTCCAGCCTGCTGTCCCTGTGCCTGCTGTCCAGCCTGCTGATCCTGTGCCCACTGTCCAGCCCACTGATCCTGTGCCCGCTGATCCTATGTCCGTTGTTCCTGCACCCGCTGACCCTGTGCCCGCTGTCTGGTCTGCTGACCCAGTGCCTGCCACCAAGTGTGACGACCCGGTGCCTGCCGCCAAGTGTGACGACCCAGTGCCTGCCGCCAAGTGTGACGACCCAGTGCCTGCCGCCAAGTGTGCCTGTCGGTGCCTGCCTGTCGGTGCCTGCCGCTCCTGTGCCCGCTGTCTGGCCTGCTGATCCTGCACCAGCTGTCTGGCCTGCTGTTCGTGTGCCCGCTGATCCTGTGCCAGCTGTCCAGCCTGCTGTTCCTGCACCCGCTGACCCTGTGCCTGCCATGCAGTGTGATGACCCGGTGCCTGCCGCCCAGTGTGACGACCCGGTGCCTGCCGCCAAGTGTGATGACCCGGTGCCTGCTGATCCTGCGCCAGCTGTCCAGCCTGCTGATCCTGTGCCTGTTGATCCTGTGCCCGCTGTCCAGCCTGCTGATCCTATGTCCGTTGTTCCTGTGCCCGCTGTCCAGCCTGCTGTTCCTGTGCCCGTTGATCCTGTGCCAGCTGTCCAGCCTGCTGTTCCTGTGCCCGCTGATCCTGTGCCAGCTGTCCAGCCTGCTGTTCCTGCACCTGCTGACCCTGTGCCCACTGTCTGGCCTGCTGACCCTGTGCCTGCCGCCCAGTGTGACGACCCTGTGCCTGCCGTCCAGTGTGACGACCCTGTGCCTGCCGATCCAGTGCCCACTACCCAGTCTGACAACCTGGTGCCTGCTGATCCCGTGCCTGATGACCCAATACCTACTACCCAGTGTGATGATCGCGTGCCTGTTGATCCAGCGCCTGTGGATGTTTGGCTACCTAATGCCCAGCTTGCCACTGTTTTCCCCCGGCTTGGTGCCCAGGCTGATTTTGATGTCCCTGAGTTGCCTGCCCCCGCTGGTTTCAGGCCCGATGTCTGGCTAGCTGTTGGTACTGGACTCAGACCTCCAGACCCTGGTGGTGGTGGGTTTGTTCCAGTACCTGACTTGGGTGACACGCCGCCCAGCAGGTTAAAGATCTCTGGTCGGAGAAGGGTAATAGAGTCCACAGACACGGAGGGGAAACTTTGCCGGACTGTTCCTGCACCCACAAGGACTCTCCAGTTAACAGCAGAATGGAGCGTCCGGAGGCCGCTCCTCAAGGAGGGGGAACTGTCAGGATCTGTGTCCTTGCTTGGGTCACCTGCTGGTGGCAGTGTTTGGAAAACCAAATGGTGTAGTTCTGGTGGCCACCAGCGGGTGTCTCCCAGGAGATTGAGCTTACAGGTCATTAACCACTCACCTGATGGGTCTGCTGGGTCCATATAAGCCCGCCTTGTTCCCTGTCCCAATGCTTCAGTATTTTCCCTGCAAGCTGTGTCCATTCCTGAATTTGACCTGCTCTGATCCCCGATCTGCGATCTAGACCCAGAGACCTGATTCCTGAACCTGCTTCCTTGCTCTCCTTCTGCTCCCAGTACCTGGCTCCCTGGTCCCCTTATCTGGTACCCCTGTTTGCTTATTATATATATGTGTGTTTTCTTCGCTTGTATTTAGTTAGTCAGATAGTAAGGTGTTTATTTTGGGGTTTGGTGTGTTTTTTCATCTGTTACTTGCTCATTTATGTTTGCTGGTGTTTTGGTGTTTGAAGTGTGCTATTTGTCTAATAAATATATTCATATTTTCAACTTACACCTGGTCCTGATTCCTTTAAGTGCAGCCAACTGATCTGACCATCCCTGCTGGATACCTGCATATGGTATCCCTGACAGTCATTTCTGCAAAAACAACATGCTGATGTTATTATACTTGTTGAAACACATTTATTGGGCGGCCTCCAGAAGGCTCTTAAGCGCTCTTGGATAGGGTGGACGTATCACTTGACTTTTACAACTCATGCTAGGGGGGTCTCTATACTGCTAGTCAAAGCGCTGCATTTTGTACTTCACAAAGTGGTTTCGGACCCCATGGGTCAATTTATCTTTTTGCATGCAGAAATATACGGGGAACCATTTTGATAATGGCAGTTTTTATATTCCTCCCCCCTTCAGCACCACAGTACATTTGAATTCATGAGTAATCATAATGTTGGTCAAATTATATGGTTGGGGGACTTTAATGCTACATTAGACACCTATCTTGATAGACCACAGGAAGTCCCCTCATTGGTAGGTGGCCGACACCCTACCAGATTTGCTAGACTCATCTCCTCATTTAACTTGGTTGACTCCTGGAGGCACAAGCATGCACAAAAACAGGCATACTCGTGCTTCTCAACTACCCACAATACTATGTCACGCATTGATTATATCCTGTTATCCCCAATATTGACTACCAGACTGGAGGAAGCATCATTTGTGCCCAGATTGCTATCTGATCACAGCCCATATTGGGTCACCCTGGGATTCAACTTGCACAAACCACCCAGAAAATGGAGGTTAAACCCCTTCTGGCTCTCTCTGCTTCCAGATAATGATGACCTACTCAATGAGTGGAAAATGTTCTTCGAGATAAATATACAAACAGCAACTCCAGCAGCAGTATGGGAATCCTTTAAATTGCATGCCAAAATGACTCTTAGCACACACATCAATAAGGTGAAACGCTCCTCCAGTCTGGTACTTGAACAAGCCATAGAAAAGCTAACGGAGACGGAGCAGCAGTGTCTTGCTGACCCGTCACCTGCCCAGGTGGATTTACTTAAATTACAAACCAGGGTAGTAAACCAGTTGTGCTATGAGAAATCTAAGAGAAAAATATTCTTCTCAAAACAAAAAATGTTTGAACAAGGTGAAAGAGCGGGTACACTTTTAGCGTTTATGGCTCGCAATGAAGATAAACCCCCTGTTATTTCCCTACGAGACTCGGGGGGCACTCTGACCACTGACCCAACTAGTGTCACTAACAGGTTCAAGGACTTCTTTCAGGATCTCTACAAATCCAGGACCTCTGGGGAGGGAGACACACTGACACAGTTCCTGGAAGGGAACACTCTACCACAATTGACTACTACACAGGTTGATATGCTTGAGGCGCCTTTGACTGTTGACGAAATCGCAGATGCTGTTACATGTTTTGCTCGCTCCAAGTCACCGGGTTCGGACGGTATCCCCATAGAATTTTATTCTCAATATAGCGAATATCTATCCCCTAAACTGTTACAACTCTACAATCATCTGTTTGATACCCGTTGCCTCCCAACATCTATGAGGGAAGCCCTCATAGTTTTGATACCCAAACCGGGCAAAGACCCCACCCTGCCTGAATCCAAGCGCCCAATATCGTTATTGCAAGTAGATATAAAAATCTTGGCAAAGGTCTTAGCCCTACGACTAAACCAAGTTATTCTGTCCTAGATCCACACGGACCAAGCCGGCTTCATGCCAGGTCGTAACACATCCTTTAACCTGCAGAGACTTTTCATGAATCTACAGGCCCCCCATGACAACATAGGCACCAGGGTGGTAATAGCACTGGACACAGCTAAAGCCTTTGACTCAGTAGAATGGCGATATCTCTCGTGTTGCCTTGAGGGCTTTGGCTTTGGCCCTAGGTTCATACGATGGGTACAATTGCTCTATCATGACCCAATAGTGAGAGTAATAGCTAATGGATGGGTATCGGAGGAGTTTAAGCTGAGTCGAGGCACTAGACAGGGATGCCCACTTTCCCCCCTCTTATATGCATTGGTGGCCGAACCCCTGGCGATTTCGATTAGAGCCAACCACAAGATTCAGGGACTTACCAAAAGACAGATCACCGAAAAAATCAGTATGTATGCGGACGATACATTGCTATACTTAGCTGACTCTGGCCCCTCTCTGCAAACTGCCCTACACACAATTGAAAAATTTGGTGCATTTTCAGGCCTTAGGATTAACTGGGACAAATCATGTATCCTATCCTTAGATAGCTTCCCCCAAGACAGAGAACAAGCAAACCTCCCCCTTCAGAGAACAGATATAATAAAATACCTGGGGATTCAACTGACTAAAAACCAGACAGACTACATTAATCTAAACATAGAGCCCCTATTCCAGTTAATTAAAAATAAAATCCAAGTATGGTCTCGTTTACCACTAGGGGTAATGGGCCGCATAAACCTTATTAACCACTTACCAACCGGAAGGTTTTGCAGCTTTAGGACCAGAGCACTTTTTGCGATTCGGCGCTGCGTCGATTTAACTGACAATTGCGCGGTCGTGCGACGTTGTACCCAAACAAAATTTGTGTCCTTTTTTCCCCACAAATAGAGCTTTCTTTTGGTGGTATTTGATCGCCTCTGCGTCATTTCTTATTGCTGCTATAAACAAAAGAAGAGCGACCATTTTGCAAAAGAACCCAAATTTCTTACTTTTTGCTAAAATTCAAATCCAAAAAAAAAAATATAAAAAAACATTTTTTTTCACCATTTTTGGCCGATTTATATAATTCCTCATATTTGCGATAAAAAAATCGTAATCTGCGTTTATTGATTGGTTTGCACAAAAGTGGCCGCGTTTACGGATGATGAGAATTAATTTCTGGGGTTTTTATTTATTTATTTATTTTTTTACTAATAATGGCGGCGATCTGCGATTTTTAGCGGTAATGCGATATTGGGGCGGACATGTCGGGCATTTTTGACACTTTTTTGGGACCAATGACATTTATTCAGCGATCAGAAATTTAAATGTCCACTGATTACTGTATAAATGTCATTGGCAGTGAAGGGGTTAACCTGGGGGGGGAGCTAGGGGTTAACTGTGTTCCCTGGGTGTGTTCTTACTGTGGGGGGGTTGGCCTACCATGGGCATGAGAGATCTAACTGATCCCAGTGACAGGGATCAGTAGATCTCCCATGCCCCCACTAAAAGAGCGGGGAACCGCCGTGTTTACATCGGCGGTTCCCCGTTCTTTCCCTGTAGCCGCTCATTGGGCTCGCCGGTGGACATCGGGTCCGCCCGAGCCGCGGGCACACTCCTCAGGAGTGCGGCGGGTGCGCGCGCCGCCGGCGCGCGCCCCCTGGTGGCTGAATGCAGATCACCGCTTATTTACGGCGACAAACCCTGGGGCAGGGGAGGGGGAGCGCAACTCCTCGTCTCTGCTCACTCACTACAGACGAATATGGGACATAGCATCTGCGAAGTGTGACATACTCAGAATTAACGACTATACCCCAGTCTGGAAAAACAGACACCTCCCAGAACTTTTATATATACCGTGAGTGGAGTGGTGGGGGGCTAGGGGTCTCATCTACCTACACCAATTCTTGACAGCGGGAAGGTTGAAAGGTTTCCCTGAACTACAAGAAGAACACCATCTCCCTGACCATATGCTCTTTAGATACATGCAGGTCAGACATGCCATAAATGCACAACTGGAGCTACCCCCAACACAACAAGCCCCCAACAATATCATAGAGATTGTCAAGGGCTCTGATCATAAAAAACTAATTTCAGACTTTTATAACAGTTTACTCACCCCGACAGCGACAAAACTAGCCTACAACCTAAAAAGCAGGTGGGAGCGTACAGTGGGTGAATTGGACGATGATGAGTGGGATGAGGTCCTTGAAAACTGTAAGATAATATCCCCTAAAATATCTGATAGGCTAACCCAACTATATATTATACATCAAGTTTATATAACCCCAGTGAAGAAGGCCAGGATGCTGGGAAATGATGAGGTCCTCTGTTTGATGTGCACTCAGGAGACAGGTACCTTTTTCCATCTTATGTGGCTTTGTCCGCCTATCCAAACATACTGGAAACAGATTGTGGATTTTATCCATGACCGCATGGGCTCCCCAATGACACTTAACCCTAAACAGTGCCTCTTGGGCCTATATCCCGATGAGGAAATAGACAAATTTACTAAAATCTTTCTCCATGAGACTATGTTCATGGCCAGAAAGGTGATAGCTCGCAACTGGATGAGGCAGGAACCTCCAAAATGTAATGATTGGTTGAGGGAAGTAAATGCGTTACCCTACAGGAAAATTATATATATAAATAGAGGTTGTCAAACTAAATACAATAAGATCTGGGATCGTTGGCTACAAGCCGCCGACACGTGTTAAAGAGGCAGACCTGCCCAAACGTAAATATCTGTTGTAGAACGTCTTAGACTTAATAACTGTATAGACAAGACCAACACTTATGAGACCTGTGGATGATGTACATGCCAATTTACTTGTGCCTAACATTCACCCTGTAACAATGTCATTGTTTGTATAAGCATTCTGGTGAAAGTATACTATGTGCAATCCTGTGTAAATTTGCAAACTTTAATAAACACTGTTGAACCTAAAAAAAAAGAAAAAGCTTACTTGGGATTTGTTTGGGCTATACACATTTGCGAGCGTGACTGGTGTAGTGCCTATGAGGCCTTTCAGGAAAATGTATCTCCCTTCTGCGTCTATGAGGGAATCCGTGAGGTGCCATGGGGTATTTTTAGAGATAAGGATAGGTCTTCGCCTGGGCGTTGGTGGCGTGGAACGCAGTTGGGAAGTATCAGTTCCTTATTTTCGGGATTTGCCTGGATTTGAAGTGAGTTTCTTGGACAAAAGTGACATCGGCTTTGAACTTGCGCATCATGTCAAGGAGTTGGCTATGTTTCTCTGGGGTATTCAAGCCCTTGACATTGAGAGATATCACTTTTAATGAGGTTTGGACTGCTGGAGGATTTAAGGTAGTCAATGTATCCTAAGCGATGTGGTTAGGGTAAGGGTCTAACAAGTGTTGAGAGGTGTACGGGTAGGAGTCAGGGAGGTTCGTGAACCAGTATGGACAGACGAGTTGCAGTTCCTGCTGTCGGTGAGAACTCTCAGTGGAGACCCACGGAATCTACAGGGGAAGAGGGGGGTGAAGGGGGGTGGGGGAAGGAACGAGAAGGGCTAGGAAGGTGAACGGAGCCGATTAGGTAGGGGAGGGGATGGAAAGGGAGAGTGGGGTTAGGTAGAAGGAGCCTTTTTTATGCCTTGGTTGAATAGGGATGTGCTAACCACAAGGACCAATTTTTGTTGAATTTTCGTAGAGTATCGCTTTTTATTGCGAATGTATGTTCTAGGGAGCAGCACCTGTTTACTTCTCTGATAACATCTGACAGGTTCAGAGAGTCTGAAGAACCCCAATTTCTCAGTATCTGTCTTTTAGGCGCTAATAGTATGTGGAGGACTGTGACCCTATCCTTGCTATGTATTATGTGGAGATGTAGGAGTGCTAGTTCAATCTCAGGTACAATGGGCATTGAACCAATTTCTGAAATTAATTTTAACCACTTCAATACCGGGCACTTAGAACACTTCCTGCCCAGACCAATTTCCAGCTTTCGGTGCTGTTGCGATTCGAATGAGAATTGCGCAGTCGTGCGACGCTGTACCCAAACAAAATTTTTATCATTTTGTTCCCACAAATAGAGCTTTCTTTTGGTGGTATTTGATCACCCCTGCGTTTTTTATTTTTTGCGCTATAACAAAAAAAAGACCAAAAATTTTGAAAAAAAAAATTTTTACATTGTTTCTGTCACAAAAATTTGTATAAAGTACATTTTCTCCTTCACTGATGTGCACTGATGTGGCTACACTGATGGGCACTGATGAGGTTACACTATTGTGCACTGATGAGGCAGTACAGATTGGCACTGATGAGGTGGCACTGATAAGGTTGCACTGATGATGGGGCAAATATGCAGCACTGATGGGCGGCACTGACAAGCAACACTGACTGGCACTGATACGTGACACTGATATGCGGCACTGATGGACACTCCTAGGCGGCACTGATAAGTGGCACTGATGGGCACTGATAGGGGACACTTTTAGGTGGCACAGGTGGGCACTTTTAGGTGGCACAGGTGGGCACTGATAGGTGGCAGTGGTGGGCACTGGTGCAACAAGCACTGTTAGGGATGGCACTGGCAGGCATCATACATGGGCACAGTGCCATCCCTACAGTGCATAATATGGCCCTTACCTGGTGGTCTAGTGGGGGCTCCCTGGTGGTCCTGGGCAGCCTCTGTATGACTTCCCTGGTGGTCCTGGGCGGCCTCCTTGCGATGTCCGGGGGGGGCTCCTTGATGGTCCTGATCCGGCTCCCTGGTGGTCCAGTGGGGGTGATCCTGAGGGTGGCTGCACTGATAAACGTTCAGCGCAGCCCCCCCCTGTCAGGAGAGCAGCCGATCTCTGCAGACCTGAGCAGAGGAAAAGCCGATAAACGGCTCTTCCTATTTACACTGTGATCAGCCGTGATTGGTCACAGCTGATCACATGGTAAAATGCTTCAGATCAAAGCCTTTTACCTCGGTCGGTAATGCGGTGGGTCACACTGACCCACGGCACCACCGATCACCGCGATGCGCGCCCCCAGGGGCGCGCGATCGCGGATTATCCCGAGGACGTCAATAGACGTCCAGTCAGGATAGTGAAACACCCGCCCGGACGTCATTTGTCAATGCGCCGGGCGGGAAGTGGTTAAAGACTTGATTCCAGAAGGATGTGAGGGACTTACAATACCATAAGATGTGGATTAGTGAGTCAATAGAATCACAGTTTCTCCAACACTTATTTGGGTTATTGGATGATATTTTTGAGAGGATATATGGAGTGTAATACCATCTATGTAGTGTTTTCTGGTACATTTCCCAATGCTCTGCGCATAGAGCAGACTTGTGTGTCCAAGAAAGGGCTGCTTGCCATTGGGCTTCCGTGAAGTGCTGATTTAGGTCAGCTTCCCACTTAATCATTGTGGGTGTTTTTGAAAACTTGTAACGGGCACATAGTTTGCTGTAGAAGAAAGAGAGTCCTTTGTTTTGACTAGAGGGGTCGTAATATTGATATATATCTTCATCTATCGGGAGGTCGGGGGGAATCTTATCTTTCCTATTGAGATGTGTTAGCTGGATGTAGTGGTAGAATACAAAGTTCGGAAGATTGAATTGAGATTGCAGTTCTTTAAAAGGAAGACGTTTCCCACCCTTTATTAATTGATCTGTAGTGTGAATCCCGCATTTTTCCCAGGTATCCAATCTCAAATTTGGTATGTGGTGTTCTAAGAGTTCTATAGGTAGTGGGATCCTTCTTATATTCTTGTTGGGTAATTCATATTTAGCCAAGGTAGTAAGGGCTTGTGAGGTGGCTTGGATAGCTGGGTAGGGTGATCTGAAAAGATGGTTTTGTAAAAAGGCCTGCATAATTTGAATCTTAGGGTGTCGGACTTGTAATAAATGCTGCTCTAGTATAGACCAGATTTCACTGTGGGTTAGGGTTCCACCAGTATTTTATATGGTCTAAGAGTGCTGCCAGGTAGTACTTGTGGATGTCGTGCAGAAAGGAACCTCCCATACTCCAATGCTTCATTTGTATTGAGTTTGCACATCTAGGCCTCTTATTTTTCCATATATAGTTAGTAAGAAGGGATCTAGTTTTACTGAGAAAATGTTGGCGAATGGGGTTAGGAATGGTGCGGAACATGTAAAGTAGTTTAGGGAGAGTAATCATTTTAAATAGTTGGATCCTTCCGGTAACTAGGAGTTCTGTTTTGGCAAGGTTAGCCAATTCTTTGGGGAGGTTATCTTAAAAATTTTGAAAATTATATTTATATATGTCCTTTGATGCGGCAGGAATATTGATGCGTAGGTATTTAATGTAAGTGTCTGATCATGTGAAGGGGTAACTGGACATTCATTTATGTTTTAATGCAGCTGATATATTGATGCCTAGAATTTGGGACTTATCTTCATTAAGTTTGTAGTAGGAAACTTCTGAGAATTGGTAAAGTATTGATTTTAATTCCAGAAGTGTTCTAAGGGGGTTTGTGGCTATCAAAATGACATTGTCTGCAAACAATCCAATTTTGTTCTGGGTTTGGGTGATTTGTATCCCTTTATTGTAGGGGACGAACCGATCGAGTGCACCAGGGGTTCCATTAGTAGTGCTAAAATCAACGGGGATAATGGGCAGCCTTGCCTTGTACCATTGGTAATCCTAAATACCCTAGATAGGGTTCCCATAGTCAACACATTTGCAGAAGGGGAAGAGTAGAGTGCAAGGATAACTTGTAAAATTTGGCCCGAGAAGCCAAACTTTCTAAGGACTGCCTCTAGGAACCCCCAGTGCACTCGATCAAATGCCTTTTCTGTGTCTAGTGCTAATAATACTGTAGGCATTTTATGTAGTTCTGTATGTTTAAGGATAGTTAGGATCCTCCTTGTGGCATCTGGGGCTTGACGGCCTTTAATAAATCCTACCTGGTCAGGATGTATTAACTTGGGTAGTATTTCTAAGAGTCTCAGGGCTAGTGCTTTGGAATAGATTTTGATGTCAGAATTTAGGAGGGATATTGGTCTGAAATTACTCGGTAAGGAGGTATCTTTGTCTGGTTTAGGTATAGTAGTTATTATTGCTTGGAGCATTTCCTTAGGAAAATGTAATCTGGTCATTGCTGTATTGAATAGATTAACTAGATGGGGGGGTCAGAGTGTCTGCAAATTTTTGGTAGTATTCGTTGGGGAGACCATCAATAGCTGGTGATTTAGTTTTGGGTAATTTTGATATTACCTTTTGGATTTCAGTCACCTCAAAGGGTTGGGAAATTGTTGATAATTGATCTGGGGTCAGGCTGGGAAGATTTAGTGGATTAAGGAAAGCCTGGATTTGGTCTGTGGTAGGTTGGGGCGTTTGTGAGTCAGCTCTCAAATCATATAAACTGGCGTGATGCATGCTAAATACTTCTGCTATATCTTTAGGAGCCATAACTTTATTCGCCATTTTCTCGGGGATCATGTGTGGGATTCTGTGACTTATGCGCATGCCTTTAATTCTTTTTGCCAGAAATGCTCCTGCTTTATTATTGAGGGCGTAAAATTGCGCTCTCATTCTTTTGGATTGTTTTTCGTATTGGTATAAAAGTAAGTCTCTCAGGGAGATTCTCAGTTGAAGAAGTTGTAATGATAATTGGTGGGTAGGGTTCTTTTTATTGATTTCTTCTAGATCATGGATTTTTTGGGTAATTTGCTTTGTTTTTGAGTCATGTTTTTTTTTTTGCTCTAGCACTAAGTTTGATGAATATGCCTCTTGTGTAGGCTTTATATGTGTTCCACAATAAGAATCTGTCTATGGCAGGAGTGTCGTTTATTGAGAAAAATAATTTGTGAGCTTCGTCTATAGCTTTTTTAGTTTCTTTCATTGCTAGTAAGTAGGTTTTCATTCTCCAAACTGCGGGAGAACTAAATTTGGCTGAGGGGGCTAGTGAAATGATTAGTGGAGCGTGATTTGACCAAGATATTGTCCGTATTGTGGAAGATGTTATGTGCGGGAGAGCCCATTGATCAGTTAGGAAGAGGTCTATTCGAGTGTATGTATGCTGCACTGCAGAAAATAAACTATAGCCTTTCTCACTGGTATGGTGAGTCCTCCAAACGTCAAACAAGCCATGCTCATGTAAAAATTTGTTTAGGCTGCAAATTTTTCTTTGGGATTTGGATAAGGTATCCACTGCTGGGTCTCCTACTGCGTTAAAGTCTCCCCCAATAAGCAGAAAACCTTGCTTAGCGGTGGAGACTTTCTTTAGTAGTTTAGTCAGAAAGTGGATTTGTCTGACATTTGTAGTATAAACATTTACAAGCGTGTACACACTTTCATTGATCTTACATATTAAAATTATATATCGGCCGTTTGTGTCCTCTTGTAGCGAGAGCAGCTGAAAGTTAAGGGTGGAAGCAATTGCAATAAGGACTCCTGCCTTTTTTTCTCAGAGCACGCTGTGTAGATTGTAGAGAAATTGTTCAGGTAAAGATGAGGCATCCGACTTTTAGCAAAGTGCGTCTCTTGAAGGAAAAGGATATCTCCTCTTAATGTTCGAAGTTCTTTATTCAAGGCGCTTCTCTTAAAAGGGCTGAGTCCTCGTACATTATATGAGATTATGTTAAGAGCCATGAGGGAATTCCATCCAATTGATTACCGAGGTGCTGATCATTCGAGGTTCATGTGAAGTAATTTGGTGCTGTGTGTTCCATTGCAAAATTCCTGAGCAATAATAACTTGAGGCAAGGGTTGTGAGACAACAAAAGTCCGGTACCTATCCTGGTGTAGTGAAAGATGTGGTTGTAGAAAAAACTTAATGAACAGAGAAGGGATAAAAAAGGGCCTGGTAAAAAAAAACAGTAACAATGTGCAACATCGTGTTGCTAACAGGTGGGGGGAAAGGTGTGCATTAACGGTTAAACGTAGTTGGGTTGGGTAATCCATAAGCCAAGTTAAGTTGGTCTGCGAGGAAGTTCAGGCTGGGCAGAATGTCAGGGGTCCCAAATGGTGGGTTCAGCAGCTTATGGTGAATCTAGGACCAGTCCATGTCTACTCTTGTAGGTGGGCGTTTGTCCCCCTCCTGGGTGTCTGGTGGAAGGATTTTTCCATTCTTTGAGGAGTTTAATGCCTTTTTCCAGGGAGAAAAGTGTGTATGTTTTATGCTGTTTGGTAATCAGCAATTTTGTTGGGCGTCCCCACTGGTAAGGAATATTATGGTTACGGAGCGCTTTTGTTAGGGTGAGAAACTGCCTCCTGATACGAATCGTGGCTGCAGATAAGTCAGTGTAGAGGGAAATGCCTGTGAATCTCTCAGATAGTTTGGGGTTACTCTTGGCAGCCTTCATCGCTTTCTCTTTAGTAGTGTAAAAATGGCTAGGGTGTCCCTCGAGACATTGTCGGGAGGGAACGCTGGTTTTGGGAGACGGTGTGCTCTGTCAATCATGAGGTCTCTTTGACTGATACCGGGGACTAGCTCTGTCATCAATTGTTGTAGGAAGTCCGTTAATGTGGCATCAGTTACTTCTTCAGGGATCCCCCTAAACGTAATATTATTTCTTCTTGATCAATCTTTGAGATCCGTGAGTTTAGCGCTGATTCTCTGGATTTCAGAATCATGATCCTTAAAGGAATCAATTAAATCGTTGTGTGCATGACAGACGTCTCCAATTTTTTCCTCCACTCTAATGCAATTCAAATAGCGAGATCGTTGACCGTTCGTGACACTCCTACAATCATATATGTCATATCTGAGTGCAGTGTATTGTGGAGGGAGAGGAGCATGTCTTTTATATCCCCCAGAGAGGCCGGTTGTTGGGATTACAGGAAATCCTCCTAAGCTGGCATGGCTGGATTGCTATCTGTCCCTCTTCCCCATCCTGTCTGCATTTTTTACTTTTGGAGGGGCTGCGGGTGGTGGGGTTGCCTGGCGGGGTCTGCTCACCTTGTTTTTGTGAGGCGGGATTCACTCCCTTTGTGCCGCTTTGCAGAGCCTGCAACGATGCTCCGGCTGGGTCCGGCATGAGAGCTCCGTATCTGGAGCCGCCGCCATCATGCTGATTGTGTGCGGCCGATGAGGACGGGTAAAAGTCTGTCAGCTTCTGCGGGCCTGAACGAGCGTTCATCCTCTTGGTCATACTGGCGCTGTGTGGACTGTGCAATCAGTCGGTCCTGGTACTTTGTAGGCAGTTTGGGAAGCTGAGAGTGTTGCTGGAGAAGTCTCTGTGCCCGGAGCTCTTTCACTATGTGGCCATCTCGGTCCACGCTTGGCCATGCCCCCCCAGCGGTACCAGCCAGCAGTACCCCCAGCACTACCCACCAGCAGTACCAGCCAGCAGTACCCCCAGCAGTATCAGCCAGCAGTACCCTCAGCAGTACCAGCCAGCAGTACCCCCAACAGTACCAGCCAGAATTACCCCCAGCAGTAACTGTGTACCAATAAACTAAAATGCTACTATGTGTGTAAATTAATTAAATGAATTACAATTAAAATACTCTGAACAGCTGCATCATTTATGCAGTGCTCTTACACTAACTCAGACAACAATTTTAAAAAATGGTGCACTTATTCCACATTACTGTGACAATAAATATAATTCCAACATAAATAGATGCATCATCATATACAAATTATTAAGTGATAAACAATTCATGATAAATGAACAATGTAATTGTGATTGTCCCGCAAACACAAATAATAAATGTAGTAAGATCCTTCTTCACACTTTGTGCTTCATTTGGTGCCTCCTCATAGTGAAAAAACAACTTCAGTGATATAAACTTCAGTGATAAAATCCATCACCTCCACCACCAGGTGAAATGTCCGCTCACCTTAGGGGGCAACCCTGCCGGTTGTAATTGTGCCTTTGGGAGCAAAGGCACGATTATGGCCTATACACATGGTGCAACTGTCGTACAACAACGGTCGTACAACAGTTTGTTGTACGACAATCTGACCGTTAGTACACACGATTACAACAGCCGACGTTCCACAGTCGTACAACAGAAGTTGGCTGAGTAAACTAGAAAACTTTTGTTGGCCAACAAGTCGTTGTACAACTGTTGACTCGTGTCTACAGAAGTTGGGCCAACAAAAGTTGAAAGTGCAAACACGTATGCTCAGAATCCAGTAAGTGCTCAGTTGTGCAAACCTGTGTTCCTGATTCACAAATCACATTCACTTGAACTTCCTCATTATACGCTCGTAACACGTCACTACGCTCGGCTTTGTTGGCCGATTACTTGACTCATGTCAGTACGCTAGACACAACCGACAACAGCCGATCGTTGAACGTGCGGTCCTACAACAGTTGCACAGTGTGTACGAGGTATTAGACTAGGCAGGATCACCTTCTAAGGTGAGCGGGCAAATCACCAGGTGGTGGAGGTGATTTTTTTTATCACTGAAGTTGATATCAATGAATTTGTTTTCTCCCTATGAGGAGGTACGTAATGAAGCACAAAATTTGAAGAATGATCTTACTACATTTATGATTTATGTTTGCAGGATAATCACTATTAAATTTTTAGTTTATCATGTATTATTTATCACTTAATAATTTGTATATGATAACGCATCTATTTATGTTAGAATTATATTTATTGTCACAGTAATGTGGAATAAGCACACCATTCTTTAAAATTGTTACCCCCAGCAGTACCTGCCAGCAGTACCAGCCAGCAGTACCCACAGCAGTACCAGTCAGCAGTATCCCCAGCGTACCAGCCAGAAGTACCATCCAGCAGTACCCCTAGCAGTACCAGCCAGCAGCACCAGCCAGCAGTACCCCTAGCAGCACCATCCAGCAGTACCCCCAGCAGTACCAGCCAGTAATACCATCCAGAAATGCCTGCCAGCAGTACCATCCAGCAGTACCCCCAGAAGTACCATCCAGCAGTACCCCCAGCAGTACCAGTCAGTTGTACCCCAAGCAGTACCAGCCAGCAGTACCAGCCAGCAGTACCAACCAGCCGTACCAGCCAGTTCAAAAAGAGGGAGAAACTCCCAGGTTGTATGCTATCCCCTGGACTTTACAGGCAGTTGGTGTATAAGGTACAAAAAAGGAATTAAGAAGTAGTAAAAAAATATGTAGTTTTATTGATACAAAAACATATGATATATTCCAACATTGGAGTGAGCTGGGACATGAGGTTCCCCGTCCACTTCAAATTATGTATGGATTTACAAGGTCAAAAATTGAATACAAACAATACATACATCAAAATGCAGTTATAAAAGGACAAAAAATGAATTTGTCTCAACACGGTACTACAGTTTAAACAGCATGTATACTTGGAAAATGCTTGGATGCATGTGAGAATAGACACATTCAAGGAGCCGCTATATGAGCAGGGTCTTGGGGCTATTTCTCAGATATCCCAACATGTTTCGGTCAATCCTTCATCAGGGGATTGTGTGCATCGCGCAGAACAATAATTGTGCTGTCTGTAACAAAGTTCAATCATACAGGACAATGTTATCATGCATATAGAGATTTAGTATATAATGCAGGTAGTTTGGTAAGAATGCATTCCCATAGGGAAAGGACAAAAGGTAA
>BLSH010260305.1:45486-58630 GCA_018402905.1 Glandirana rugosa
TTCCGAGTTTCGGCTGTAGCGGGAAGAGGTTCTTAGAGTGGAGGGGAGAAGACTAAAGGTGGCGTACTTCTTCGAAACCCACCCATGCCAAAACCCGAGAGTTCGGTATCCGGCGTTCCGCCCTCAGGAGTAGAATTAATTGTTTTTGGATGGAACGTGTCACTAGAGCGATCTTTGTCTGTTTAAACCCTCTAACCGATGCCGTGTAGAGTTTAACCGGTTGTTTCTAATGGATTAATGTTTACAGATACGGGGGTTACCGGGATCGTTTGGAAAAAAACCGTTCTACCGCCTCAAAGATGAGTCCTTGGGGGTCCAGGGAGTACACCACCCTCCTCTGAAATTACGGTATTACCTGGGTGACCTTCTATTTAGGAGAGGGTTTGCTTGGTTGGTCGGTGCAGGCCTGTGTATGCGATGAGAGGAGGGGCTGTGGTATGTGTGAAATGTGGATCATCTGAGGACCTCTAATAATGGGGAGAAGAATGTGTATTCCTTATCTATCGGGTGTAATAATCTCCAGGAGTCTACTAGGTGTAAAGTGTGTATGGTGTCGGGGAGGAGAGTAGCGTATGTGTCCGGACGTGGCTGGTTGGTTCGTTTGGGAGAGGATTTATCTTCCAGTGGGTCCATTATGGCATTAAAGTCTCCTCCCACCACATGAGGGACCTGGGGGTTCCTGAGTAGAAACTCCGCCATCTTGCCAAAAAAAGGTTTGCTAGGGCCATTGGGGGCATAGACATTTGTAATTAGGTAATCTTTGTTGGCCAATTTGAGATGTGCCGTAGCCAATCTCCCAAATTTGTCTGTTTCTAGCGAGATCACTGTGCAAGGTAGGTTTTTGTTAATTAAGATGAGGACTCCCGCCTTGCGGCCTATGGCTTGAGAGCCCAAAACCGTACCCACCCAAAGCTTCTTCATGCGGTGGAAATCAGAAGAGGGGAGGTGAGATTCTTGGAGAAGGGCGATGTCGGCTTTGAGCCTTTTTAAATGGCATAGAATTTTAATTCTTTTATGGGGAGACCTAAGGCCTTTCACATTCCATGAGACTAATTTTATGAATGTTGCTTGTTGTGGGGGTCTTGAGGATGGGGGGTTAATCTCTGCTGTATGGATAGGAAAAGGACAGCAAGTGTCAATGGTGGTTCAACGGGGCAGGTAGGGAGTACCCTTGAGATATTAGAGAGCAAACTTGGGTGAAGAAGCAAAGGAGCCAGGTGGAAGTAAGGGGAGAGGGAACAAATCAACATAACCAAAACTAAACAGTCATTGCGCTTCACTTTTTTCCGCATGAACGAGCTGTGTGACGGCTGCTCCCTTTAGGGCGGCTCGTATAGGGAAGGAGTAATGAGGACTCCTGAGGCCCTCTTGAAAGAGGTATTGGGATAACGGCAGCCTCTAGGACTGCAGTGTGCATGGAAGGGGGGACAATTGAAGTGGAAGAAGATCATCACAGCAGCAGTATATGCGGAGAAGGTGTCGCCTAGTAGTAAAAGAATCTTTAGCTTACCCTGTAGTATTGACATCGCTAGAGAGACCTAAGCATCAATATTCAGACATTGAAAACAGCGTCGCCCCAGAGAAGACTAAGAAGAGTCCACCATTCGGGGGGGTTAGTAGAGACCCCTATTAAGGCATGGCAAAGAGAGCTCTGAAGGTTAGGTGAGTCCCGTTCAGCGGCGTGCATCCCGCTGGCTAAGGGAGTTGTGCGTGGAGACCCTTAGGCGTTTGGGAGAATCTTTACGCGGGCTCCTCTGTTCCAGGGACCGGGAGACGGTCGGGGATGTTGAGTTGGAGGCTGGATGGGTTGGGGTGCGAAGAGAGCGAAGAAAGAGTTCCGCCGCTGGAGGGTCGTGGAAGGTTAATTGCTCTCCATTTGGTGCTTGGACGCGTAGGACTGCTGGGAAGGCTAAGGTGAACTTAACTTGTTGTTGGTATAGTTGTGAGCAGATATGTTGGAAAGCTTTCCATTTTTTGGACACCTCGATGGAGTAATCTGAGAAGATCAAAATTTTTACGCCATCGATCTGGAGAGAGCGTGCTTGTCTATATTTCTGCAGAATGGTGGCCTTCTCAACGTAATTAAGGTACCTCGCAATGATGGGTCTTGGGGTGGTACGGTCCGAGCCCGGGGGGCCTATTCGGTGTGCCCTTTCGACTGTGGCAGGGGCTGGAAGGCCCAGCGCCTGAGGAATTCGAGAGGCGCAGAATTCGTTGAGTTTATGTGTTTGCAGTGACTCTGGAACTCCCACGAAACGTAGATTGTTCCGTCTGGAACGATTTTCCAGGTCTTCCAGCTTTTGAGCTACCAGTTGGTTGGTCTTGTCTTGGGCTTGTTCCAAGCCGTGGAGCTGATACATCTCGTCCTCCAAATTGGATATGCGGGATTCTGCCTGATTGAGTCTAGTAGAATGGTCCTGAAGTTCTTTCCACATTAAGGCCATTCCAGCACTGACAGCTCTCTCGACGGCTGCTTCAATAGTGGGGGATAGTAGTGCGGCTACTGCCTGGGCTATATCGGCCGTGCTTCCCGGTCTGTCAGTATGTGGGCCGCTTGTTTGGGAGGAACCCGTTTCCATGTCGGAGCTATCATGGGGGTCCAATGGTGTAGACAATGTGGAGAGATTGTCTCTTGGGGAAGTATGCTGAGCTGTATTGCCTGCTAGGGAGCTGGACGGTGCCGCTGGTTCTAATTCTGTGGCAGCCTGTGTCACCGACTTTGCGGCTTGCTTTTCTAGATAGCGGTCCATTGTGAAGTAGTAGGGACAGGCCCTTGTTTGAATGTAGGGGATCAATATAAAGAAGACAGTTACCTTGAGGACGTTGTACAGTTGGATCGTTGACCGTATGCGTCTGCACAGAGTGCTTGACCAAAGGGGTGTTGAAGGGCTGCGTCTCCTGCTTTAATTGATGCTCCGGTGGTACTCAGGTAAGCTTACTTGGGGGGTGATGTCTCTGGACGGGATGACGGATCTGCTGCGGGACGCTTGTGCTGCTGATTCTTCCAGGCCGAGCTGAGGCAGCGTTCTCAATTGCGCTGGGAGCTTCTATCGGGGGGGTCTCAGTTCGGGACAGAGTCTGTCACTAGCCGCTGTATCAATAGGTAGGTCGATCCTGTTGTGCCTCAGGAATGGGTTAGTCCCGCTGTCTGTGGATGTACAGGGCTATGAGGCTCTATTGTGGCCTGGCGTCTAGTGTTAGGCCGCGGCTGCGAGTGCGGGTAGAAGAGCCTTGTGCGGGCCGCGTTATATCCCCGGTGCTCAAGGGAGGGTGGCTGATCAGCAGGATGGCCGAGCGGATGTTTTTGCTGGGGCGGCTCAGTGTTTTCTGGCAGATTCGCGAGGAGGTACTTCCGCGCTAGGCCGAAGCCGCGGCCTCGATTTTCGGGGACGCGGTCCGGACCCGCGGATCGTGATTCGGAGCATGTTGCTGGTAGCCGGGCAAGTGGAGAGTATTCGTGTAACCTCCGTTGCCGATTTGGATGGCGGTTTGGGCCGATTTTAGGGCAGATTTTGTGCCGCCCGGCGGGAGCTGCTGAGAGGAGCAGCTAGAGCATAAGGCGCCGGAACCGGAAGTCGACAAAATTGTTTTGAAGATGCTATTCCAGAAACTAGTGAGACTCCTACAACTCCAGAAGACATGCAATACATTTAGAGGATTTATAGACCGTATGGGCCGCCATTTTCCACTGTTGAGGTGTTAAGGAATTCCCCAACTCATGTTCCCATTTTAGGTGGTGTGTAGATTTGGCAAAGGTTCGTTTTTGGCCTGAGATGTTATAAAACAGAGAGATTCCCTTCGTGCTAGGAGTGGGGTTCTTGTAGAACTCCCATGCCTCTTTGTGTAGATAAATTTTCTGGGTTTTTAGGGAGTTAAGGAGATGGGAAATTTGTGCATGTATATAGTAGTCTGTGTGTGGGACATCATATTCGACCCGTAAGTCCTGGAACCGTTTCAGTCTCGTCCCATCGTAAAGGTGGGAGATATGTGTGATCCCCCTTGAGAGCCACCCGGCGATTGATAGGTTTGGAATTAGCTCCGGGAGGATCTCCAAGGGGATGGGAATCTCAGTGAGTAGAGTCCGGTCTGTTTCTAAACTCTGAAGTTGTCTCCATGCATTGATGGTAGCTTGGATGGTTAAAGAGAATTGGGTGAGGCGGTGGGGCCTCCATATGTCGGCTAGGAGGAAGGCTTCAAAGTTTCCTGAGGGGATCTGTTTTTGTTCCACAGATCTCCACGGAGACCTCCCTGCTAGGTTAAACCATGTCCTTAGCTGAGTAAGCACTGAGGCTCGGTAGTAATCTCTGAGATCGGTGTACCCCATTCCGCCTGCACATCTGTGCTTGATTAGGATGGGTTTGGCACATCTGGGGCGCCTGGACCTCCACACATATGACTTTAACAGTGAGTCTAGTGCTTTCAAATACTTATTATTGATTGGTACAGGTAATGTACGAAATACATATAATATCTGTGGCAGTATAAGCATTTTAAAGGAGGCCAGCCGTCCCATCCAAGAGAGCTCAGTCTTAGAGCATCTATCCAATTCTTTGGAAACCTTGTCGATTAGAGGGGGAAGGTTGGCATCTATCAGGGCAGCAGGATCTTCCGTTACTTGAATACCCAGGTAGGGAATACTTTTGGTAGCCCAGGTGTAGGGGAACGCTGCTTTGATATTAAACTTAAGTTGGGGGGCTACACCAATGCCCAGTATTAGAGATTTAGTGAAATTTACCTTATAATATGATATCTGACTGAATGCTTCCAATGTATTATGTACGTGTGGTAGTGATTTTTCTGGGGCGGAAATAAACAAAATAATGTCATCTGCAAACAAGTTTATATGGTGGGATGACCCCTTCCCTACTTCTATGCCAGAAATAAGGGGATGGGTTCTAATCGTTTCTGCGAGGGGCTCAATAAGGAGGTTAAAGATAGCTGGCGAGAGGGGGCAGCCCTGTCGGGTTCCATTTGTAATTTTAAAATTTTTAGATAGGGCATTGGATGTAAACACTTGGGCGCTAGGAGAGGAATACAAGGCCAGGGCAGCCGACAGGATATGTCCCTGGAGACCATATCTCACCAGAGCTTGTCTCATATACCCCCAGTGTATCCTGTCGAACGCCTTCTCTGCATCCAAAGATAGGAGCAGAGAAGGCGTCTGACAGGCTCGCATGTGCTGGGCAATGCCCAAAACCCTCCTGGTAACGTCTGACGGTTGTCTACCTGTAGTAAAACCGGATTGGTCCGGGTTGATAATTGTAGGCATGATGGGTATAAGTCTGTGCGCTAAAATTTTTGCGTATAATTTAACGTCCGAGTTGAGTAAGGAAATCAGTCTATAGTTTGAGGGAGTCGCCGAGTCCTTACCGGGTTTGGGGATGGTGACGATGTATGCCCTCAGCATCTCTGCGGGAAATGATTCTGTTTCTATAGCTTGCGAAAAAGTATCGGCCAGCTTGGGGGCAAAGATGTCCCAAAACGTCAGATAGTATTCATTTGGTAGCCCTTCTGGGCCAGGGAATTTTCCCTGTGGCAATGATGGGATCGCTTTAAGAATTTCTAAAGGAGTTATAGGGGCATTTAATTCCTTCAGTTGGGTATCTGATAACATGGGGAGATTAACCTGGTCTAGGAAATTCCGTATGAGCTCATCGGAGGGTTGTTTGGTGTCATGGTCGTCTTTGAGATTGTAAAGGGAGGAGTAATAGTCAGCAAAGGTGTCAGCTATTTTATTTGGGTCCAGTATTTTGGAGTTATCTGTCGGTCTAATTAGGTTGGGGATTCTAGATTTGGTGTTTTTATTTTTCAGTCTGGTGGCCAGTTGTTTACCCGCACGGTTGCCAGAGGAGTAATGGGAGAGTTTAAGTTTGTCTATATGTTTACTATACCTCTCCAAGAGCATATGTCTGAGGTCCATGCGTAGTTTAGTCAGTTTAGTGGCTAGGGTTGTTGAGGGATAGGTCTTATTCTGCGTTTCTGAGATTTTAATTTCCGTTAGTATAGTGTCTAGTTTGTGTTCCTTTTTTTTTTTCTCTGGCACTAATCTGAAAAAAGATCCCTCTCATGAAGGCCTTATGGGCACACCAAAGGACTCCCGGACTCTTTACTGAACCCTCATTATTCACAAAGAAATCAAGGTGTGACATTATCATATTAACATTTTCAGGTGCCTGGAGCAGGCGCGAGTCAGCTCGCCACACTAGGGGGCGAGTTAAGGTGTGTCCCTCCGCCATTGTAATTGACACTGGGGCATGGTCTGACCAGGTTATATCATGGATGGCGGAGGAAGACACCTTTGATAAAACATTCCTGTCAACAATCACCATATCAATACGCGAGTATGTATTGTGCCTGGAGGAGTGATGTGTATATTCTCTTACACCTGGATGCTGACACCTCCAAACATCATACACCTCTTCATAATGTAGTAGATTCTGTGAAGAGGGAGGAGGACGGGTTGGAGTAGCAGAAGAGTCTACGTGGTGGTCAATTGTAATGTTGTAGTCCCCACATATAATTAAACCTCCCTCTTTGCTTTTGTTGATTTTCTTGAAGAGTCTTTTCAGGAATCTCAATTGGTGTGAGTTAGGCGTGTATAGGTTAACTATGATGAGGAGAGTATTGTTGAAGGAGCCAATGAGTATAAGATATCTGCCAGACTGATCCGTAATGATTTCTTTCATTTGGAAAGAGACAGTATCTCTGACTGCGACAAGGACCTCAGCCTGTTTTTTTGGTGCTGAGGCGTAAAAGATATGTGGAAAGTTGCGGTGTGTGCACTTGGGTGGGTTTATAGTAGAGAAGTGAGTTTCTTGAATGCACAACACGTCCGCATGTAGCTTTTTGGCTTCTGCCCACATGGACGCTCTCTTGGCTGGATGGTTTAGTCCACTTACATTAAGCGAAAGCACTTTAAGCGCCATGGGGGATCATGAGAATGCAGCTGATGTGGTGGGTTCCAACAAGGTATTTGCTTACCTCTACACTCCCGGGCCAGAGTAAGGATTTGTATGGCATCTCCTGGGCTGAGTAGTTGGGGATCCAGACGATCCAATTTGTGTGGTAAGTGTCAGGTAACAATGGTGAACACTGATAGTAGAAAAGGAAGATAAAGTTAAACATTTTGTGCAACAGGCACATAAAAAAAGTAGGAACCATCTTGTTCCTGTAGGCAGAAATCTGCGCAGGAATGTAAAGGGGGGGTATATGTGGAATTGAATATCCACAGCACTGAACTTAAGTTTGATTGTGTTGCGATTTGTTCCCGGCAGGTTGGGAGTGGTGTTTCTTGCTTGATTTTTTACGTGCCACCAAGTGCCATTCTTCCTGAAGGTGTGATGTGGGTTTGGGCTGCATTGCGGTGTCTGATCCTCCTGGAAGTATGTCCCATTTACGCAAAAGGGCTAAGCCTTCATCTAAAGATGAAATTGTAGTGGTCTCACCTTCTTTGGTGATGGTTAGTTTAGAGGGATACCCCCATCTATATACGATGTTGTGGTTCCTTAGTGCTTTCGTGACAGATATCAGTGTTTTGCATTTCTGCATCGTATATTGCGAAAGGTCCGCGTACAATTGAAGGTTTGAGTATTGTTCCTCAGGGCATGTGTTTTTACGGAAGGCTAACAAGAATTTTTCTTTAACGTGGTAAAAATGTACTCGCATAAGTTCATCCCTTGGTATATTATCCGGTAGGTGGGAGGGTTTAGGTAGGCGATGAATTCTATCAATGGTGAGTTCCGCCTGTGATGAATCAGGGAGATAGCGGTGCATCATTTCTCTGACGTAGTGTGTGAGTTGGTTGGGTAAGATAGCTTCTGGGAGGCCTCTAATCTTTACATTGTTCCTTCGTGACCTGTCCCCAAGGTCAGCGACCTTTGCCCTCAGCCAAGCTACCTCGTCAGATTGTTCGTTGTGGGAGCCAACCAGGGAGTTGTATAAGGTCGCATATTCCCCCATTTTCTTCTCAATATGATCTACCCTGCCTCCCATCTCCTGTATTTCTCCTTTGAAGCCCCTCATACACTCCATCATGTCGGCGTGTAGTGACCCCCGCAGAGAGACTAGCATGTCTTTGAGTGTCGTGTCTGATACAGGCCGATTGGATGTAGGGAAAGTATCAATAGTCTCTGCGATTTCTCTGCTGTCGTCCAGGGATATCTGGTTAGGAGTTAGATCACATGGTGTATTTTCATCAGATAGCCGGGGTTTGGACTTCACCGGGCTGCGGGTGGTTGGGGTGGATATTGCTGGAGAGTTATGAGTATTCCCTCCCTGGGAGACAGGACTTGGGGACCCTGTGGTAGGGGAGGATGAGGCTGTGGGACTATTGTTTTTAGTATCGGACAGGGAGCTTTTATTGGTTGGGGAGAAAGTCATTCAGCTTTTTCAGATGAGAGGAGTCCTTCCTTTTACGGGTCATGTTGATGCGGAGCTCTATGGGGGGTAGAGATGATGCGGTGGGCACTTATGGCAATGTAGTGAGCCAGGTGGCTGATGGTTCAGTGCTGTGATTGATAGTCATCACATGGGCATGGTCGATAGTGATGTGAGTGTGCTCATGATGGATTGGCCGTCATGGGGACCCGCACTTGGTTCATAAAATATGTCTCTAAACCTGATACTGAGGATAAGAGTAGGTTATACAGTAGGAGGATACAGCTCGGGTGTAGCAAAATGGCCGCCGAGCGTTGTTGTGTAGGCCGCAATAGGGCAGCGGGCTCACCCAGGGTCCCCAGGCACCAAGTGTTTTGGTGTTAATGGCGGGCTTTGTAAGGCCAGACAGTCTGTGTCAATGGGTCCTGGGGTAATTTGGGATCTCTCGTTCAGTCCACATGTGGAGGGTTCTCTGGAGGCTGCTCAGTTATGGTTCTGGTCTGTGTCTCCCTCGCTGGCTACGGCAGTCCGGGCTGAGGAGAATAGCGGATTAGTGTGCTGGGGTGTAGTGACTCACCAAGTTCTCCGCTTACCAGGTCTTGCAGCCCTGTAGTCATAAGCAGCGCCCGGCTGGGCCTCAAAGATGGCGCCTGTGCTTTCCCCAGCATGGGACGGAGTAGTGGCAAAGTTCGTCTTGTGGCCGCGGAGCCGGGTCACCGCGGGTCCGAAGTGCGGCTGGTGATGCGGGCAGGGTATACCTCTGTATTTGTCAGGTATGCGGGTGATATGCTGCGATGGGTCGGAGGAAAGGACAGGAGAGTTTACTTTGCTCCATTTTTCTGAATATATCTGCTTGTTGTGCTTGAATGGTCTACACTATATTACCAAAAGTATTGTGATGCCTGCCTTTACACGCATATGAACTTTAATGGCATCCCCTTGCTTTGAGCACTGGTCCAAAACATTTGGCGGAGGGGGGATTATGATGTGGGGTTGTTTTTCAGGGGTTGGGCTTAGTTCCAGTGAAGGGAAATCTTTTTTTTTTTTTTAATAGTATTTATTGGAGTTTTCAAAGTGGAAACATTACAACTCTCTCCAATACAAAATGCCGTAAAATCCTTCAAAAGTCAGTTCACAATATGTTTTGTGATTAATTTGTACTTACAAGGCATACAGTTTTCATCTTAGCAACTTATAGCAGAGAATTACAGGTATCTTTACCTGCATTATGAAGAAACAGAAGAGGAACCCTTATAACACTTCAAAACTTTATGCTGAGCAGAGGGGTACCCAAACAGTCGCTCATCAAATGAGCTAGGTAGATGCGCTACAGGAGCGGGTCGACCACCCCTTTGGGATCCTGCTGTGGTCCGTCCACTCACTCCCACAGAGCCCAACCCTCCAGCTCCTCGCTAATCTTAGTAACAATTACTCAAATAATTAATGTACTTCCTCTTGTCAGGTTATAGCCTTCCTCTGCTTTCATAATGTCACAAAAAAATGAAACATTCAGCTGCCATCAATAACCATAATAAGAAATAGAAAAGGAAAGAAAATAATGGATGAAAAGGAAAAAGCAGAAGATAGCCTGTCCAAGGATGCCCAGGCAGCCCTCCCCCCCCAGCAAATCGAGCACCACATTGTGAGGTTATTAGATAGTGACACCCATATACGATGCCCACAGTTCCCAGACATTCCTAAAGATACCCATTGTATCTTGAATAGTGTTGGCTATTTTCTTTAGTTAAGTTAGTTTTGCTCCCAACAAGACAAACATTATTAGGGCTTGAGAACACTTGGGCACACCTGGAGTACAATGATTTAGCAATGCTATCGACGGGCTCTGATGAATAGACAATCCTATCAGTTTGTGTATCAGTCTAAATATAGAATTCCAGAATGTCCTAATCCTGGGACATTCCCAGAAGATATGTAGGATAGTACCCAGGTGGCCACAATCTCGAAAACACAGGGGCGAGGCCGAAACAAACATCTTCGCCAGTCTTGTGGGTTCCATGTTCCATCTAGTAATAACTTTAACATTTGCTTCCATCAGGGAAATATTACTTTTACCTCTGAAAGATTTATAGAAAGTCGAATGCCATGTGTCCAGGTCCCAGTCCAGCTCGAGAGCCCTTTCCCAACTAGTCATGTATGGTGCCTTATCCACAGGTTCAGTCAAGCCCCTGTAAATCAGGGAAATTCCTCCCCTCATGTCCATTACCTGAGAACACAATTGTTCGTATGGGGTAATTTGTATGCACTTAGGTTTATCCGGCCATAATGAATGATTAAAATGTGTGATTTGATTTAGCCTAAAGAATTCAGATGGTGGCATATCCAATTTATTAGTGCAATGTTGTTTACGAGAAAGGGGCCCACTAGGATTGACAAAGTGTCCAATCCTGAACAGGCCCTTATTGAGCCACCATTAAAAGGCCTTAATATCTTCCCCCGGGGGGAACTGGGGATTATTAAAAAGGTGTGCCAGCAGACGCCAGCTACAGTTAAGCTTCTTTAGTTTGATTATGCGATCTTGAACAACCAGTGAATGAGAAAGTGGGTGCCAAAATTGGCAGGCACAATTTTGGAGAGCTCCATGCCAGATAGTCTGGAGTGTGATTCGGGATAGCCTCCCTCTCGATTGAAACCCAATCTGGTTTGGCATCTTTAGAGTAAATAACTGAAAACTGAGCTAACTGTGCAGCTAAATTAGTACCACCAAATATGAGGAAGACCTAAACCCCTTTTTGTCTTGGGCCTATATAGAACTTGTTTTGATAATCAATGTCCCTTACTTCCCCAGATAAATGTATTAATTGCTATCTGTAATGGCATTAACTGCTGTTTGGTTACCGGTATATGCAATGATCGGAACGCATACAGTAAGCGAGGAAGAAGTGTCATTTTTATCACGTTTATTCTGCCCAACCAAGACAACCCCAAAGAAGCCCAGTGCGTTATATCTCTGTGTAATTTACTAGAGAGATTGATGCCTAAGTATGGAATATGTGTGTTAGACCAAAAAAAGGGAAAATTTGTTTTCAATAGATCCAAAGTTGTGGTCGAAATATTCACATTGAGAGCCACGGATTTGGATAAATTTACTCTGAGGCCTGAAACTTTGCTAAACTCATCAAGTATCCGTAACAGGTTTGGTATGGTTGTTAGAGGAGAGGTTATAAATAGAAAGACATCATCAGTGAATAAAGCACACTTATGGGTTTTTTGTCAGCACAATACCCCTTTTATAACTGGACATTCTCTCAAAGCTATGGCCAACGTTTCTATCACTAAAGCGAATAATATAGGTGACAGGGGCATCCCTGCCTGGTGCCTTTTTCTATCTGGAAAGTGTCTTGAAACTGATCATAAAATCTCACGCGCGCCGTTGGTCTAGCGTAGAGTGCCTTCAACGTACTTATAAAATTCGGACCAAAGCCCCATTTATCTAATAGCCTGAACATATATTCCCAAGATACTGAGTCAAAAGCTTTGTGGATATCTACCGATCGTAGATAACCCTCCTGAGGTGGGTCCCTACCCCACCCCAAGTTCATTATCAATAAAATATCAATCGCTCTCCTCACCTGATCCGGTCCCTGTCTGCCTGGGATAAATACCACCTGGTCTTCATGGACGTAATCACCAATAAATGTAGATAGACAGTTGGCTAAGACTTTAGTCATGATTTTCAAATCATTATTGATTAATGAGATTGGTCTATAATTGTTCACTTCACTTATGTCTTTACCCGGTTTGGGAATGACCGAAATAAACGCTAAGTTGTTTGCAGCATCCAGGAATTGACCCTTTCTCAGGGCATTAAAGAGCCTGACCAGGAAAGGAGCAAGGATCGCGGAGAATGTCTTATAATATTCATTTGAAAATCCATCGGGGCCTGGGGCAGAATTATGTTTTAATTCCTTGATAACCTGAAGTATCTTGGCTTCTGTGAAAGGCGATTCCAAGGTTGTTCTATGCTTGGGCGCAAGATGTGGGAGAGAGATTCCCTCCAGGAAGGCCTCTAAGCTAGATTTCTCGATTGGGCTATTATCTGTATATAGTTTGGAGAAGAAGTCCTGGAAAGTATCCATAATAACAGACAGGTTTTGTGTTAAGGCACCAGACAGGGATTTGATTCTAGGAACAGAGAGCAATTTATACTTGGGGGTGAGTTTAGCAGCTAAGTGCGTGCCTATCTTATCTCCAGAGAGATAATATCGGCCTCTCGACCAATTCAAATATTTCTCTGCTGAGGACTAGAGTTGAGCGAACCTCTGGAAGTTCGGGTTCTGCTGGTCCGTCCGAACTTCGGGACAAAGTCCGGGTCCGGGTCCGGACGGAACCCGAACGATCGCACGGACAACGAACCCCATTGAAATCAATGGGGACCCGAACTTTTATGCACAAAAATGGCTGTAACAAAGTCCTGGAAAGCCCTAGAGGGCTGCAAAAGGAAGTAAAATGGGGGTAAGGGTAGGGCAAGTGGGGACAGGGAAATAACTGTAAATATTTTTAAAAAAATAAAAACATAAAAAAAGCAAAAATGGAGGTGAATGTGGATCATCTTCAAACTGTGTCTGAAAAGTATTAATTAACGGTAGAAGCCATATAACTGTTCTAAAATCATCTTCAAACTAGGGCAAGTGCCCTACAAATAAATGGGGATAGGGAAAATAAATTAAAATCAAGTAAAAAAACGGGAAGGGGGGTGGATGTGGAGTAGGAGCCTAGAGGTTGACTAGGCCGTGACCGTGGAAGTGGC
>BLSH010260306.1:18528-31202 GCA_018402905.1 Glandirana rugosa
CATATGTGATATTGTAACATTTTCTGGAAACTGTGAAAACCACCGGGCTACCAAGCACATATCCAACTCCCCCCACCCCTCTGCTAGCACTAATCCTCTCTCCAGAACATACAGTATCTGACCTCTGCATTTTGTGCATTATTTTTGACCCCTGCATTCCATGTAGAACACTCACAATTCGGCCATGCACACTGTTCACCAGGGCGTGCTATGCATCCCACTTTACTGCTCTCTTTCGGGCCACCAAAAGTGTCAAAGGTCTTTTACAATGTTATAGTGTATACTCCAAAACAAAAAAAAAAAATGCCGCCGCTAAAGTGTTCGGGTTTGGCTTGAAGAAAAGGTGGCAACCCTAGCTGGAGGACCTCAGAAGAAGAGGATCGGAGCCACTCCCTTGCACAGAGGAGGTAAGTATAACATGTTTGTTATTTAAAAAAAATAAAATTGAACCTTTACAACCCCTTTAATGTATATGGTGCATAGATTTGTGTTGTGGCCGTGGGCTGCTACCTGCTGTGGTCTTGCTGCAGCATCAAACACAGGTGCAGAAACACGCATGAGACCAACCCCCAATACTGTGAACATGGGGGGGGGGCTCTTCAAAATTCTCTGCCTATAGGCTCCTCAGATGTAGTCCGGAGGCAGCAGGGAAGTGTTTTGCTGGGTCAGTTCTGTACCTGTCCATCTAGGAAGAAACGTAGCCTGCCAGCGCTAGTATAAATGCACTGTCAGCTGCTGAAATGAGTATTCAACCACCTGGCAGTGAAATGAGCATTTCGTCACCAAAATCCCAGTGTCCCATGGGTTCCTGGAGAGTAGCAATTTATCTAGTTAAGGACAATGGATATACTACAGACATAAAACAGAAGCATCATCAAAGTACACAGGATGTCTATAGTACCTCCTTTCCTTCTGCTGCACTGCTCTTCCCCCCTTATACTGTGCAATTCTGAACAATCACACATCCAGGAGCATCAGTGTAAATACAACAGCTTTAGCAGCTGCTGATATCAAGAACAGGCCTGTCGGACACCGTTTTGAGAAACACTGGGGGAGATTTACTAAAAGTGGTGCACACAGAATCTGGTGCAGCTGTGCATGGTAGCCAATCAGATTCTAACTTCAGCTTGCTCAGTTAGGCTTTGCCAATAAGCCCACGTTCACATTGGGCCGATTTGGCATGCGATTTGACATGTCAAATCGCATGCCAAGTTGGCGCCTATTGCTGGCAATAGCACCATCCGAATCAGTGCGGCATCACACCGATTCCTAAAAGTAGTTCCTGTACTACTTTTAGCGACTTCGGGGGCGATTTGAATAGAATCCGCACAGATGTCCCCCAAAGTCAGACTGCATTGCCGGTTTGAAATCGCTGAACTCGCACAATTTCTAACCCGCATCAAAGTGAACCTAAGCTCAAACCTAGAAGCTGATTGGTTACTATGCACAGCTGCACCAGATTCTGTGTGCATCAGTTTTAGTAAATCTCCCCCAGTGTTAAGGTGCAAGATAGAGAGATACAAAATAACAGTTACTTTGTATTTATTCTGTTTCATTAATTTGCAGATATAAGGGATGAGCTTTGATCTGCATATGATGGCAGTTAGGCCTCATACACACGGGCGTAATATCAAAACGTCGGGACCGACGTCAGGCAAAAATCGGCGTCAAAAACGCGATTTCGTCTGCGTTTTGCATCGGCGTTAATGAGTGTTAGTGAGCGTCGGCATCAATAGGCGTTTTGTTTAAAAAAACATTCCTCTGCTATTTTTCAACCTCAAAACGCTGGCGCTAAAAACGCCGGTTAACGTAGCTGCGGCGTTAATGCGCGTTAGTGAGCGTTTTGCCGGCTCAGCGTTAAAAACACTCTAACACTGCGCACTTCAGAATGCGCTGCCCGTGGGTTCTGCTTTCAGCTCACTAACGCCAACACTATCTACAGCTCAAAAACATTAGCGTTTTTATGGGGCCATTGAATAACATGGAGAGCTGCAAAAAATGCTCAAAAACGCGGCGGTAAAAAACGTGCGTGTGTATGAGGCCTTAAAGCAACCTGCCAATTTCTTCCTTATTAACCTGTGATTAACCCTTAGGCCCCTATCACACTGCCGCGACTTGAAAGTTGCACAATTTTCACGCAATTTCAGTGGTATTTTGATGCGATTTCAGGGAATGCCTCTGCGAACTTGAGGTCTATGGACCTCAACTGGCATGAAAGTCGGACCAAAGTAGTGCAGGAACTACTTTGAAGTTTGCACGACTTGAAGTCGTACATATACGAATGGTTGTCATTGGAAATCATGGGTAATGACTCGTCATGCGACTTTGCAGTCTAAAGTCGCAGGACAAGTCGCACGAGTGTGAAAGCGGCCTTAATTAACTCTAATTGAATTAACTCCTTCTTCCCCTTCTCTCCTTAACTTCAATTTTCCGGCAATTTTTTTCATTTTCATTTCTCTAACCATTAATATTTAAACTTGACTAACTTTATGCATGCTGTTCAAATTTTTATTTTCAGTTAAAAAAGCAAATTAATTAAATGAATGAAAAAAACCAAAACTTTATTTTATTTGCAAACAACTTTGAATTGTTTTTTCACAGAATGATAATATTTACTGTCATTTTAAATAGGGCAGATTATAGAATAAAATGTATACTTTTTATCTACAGCGACACTTTTTTTTTTTAGCTAACACTGTGTGTTTTTTAGTTTTGTCTATGGAAGGCATAAAACATAACAACATTCTTTTTTGTAAGAAAATATCACCAAAAAAGCCTGCTTTGCCCTGAAAAAATATGTATTACTTCTATATATATATCAATTAATGATCAAGTTAGTGCTGAATCAATATGCCCATAGCACAAATGTATCCATTGCTCTGGTCCATAGGTGGTGTATAGGCGTGAGAGCTGAATTGTTAAATATAATTATTGCCTAAGGTCTTATAATGAAACAAGCCAAGTGTGAAGATGTTGTTAAAGCAGTATTAAACTCGTAGGCAAACATTTATTATATTGCAGCTTACCAATTCTTAGATGTGGTGACTCTATTCATTTTCCTTTTTTTTCATTCATTTTCATTTGGTGATCCAGCCAATAAGTCTGTTATTTTTCAAAAGAATAAGCTCTCCAGCAGAATGTATCAGTTGCTGGGAGGAGACAAACCATTTACCATGGATGGGGGTGCTTACAATGATGGGCTTTTATTTATTTATGGAAAGCCTTTACCCAAAAGGTGAAAAACTTGTTTCTGTAACTGATTATAAAGTATTAGCTGTAGTGTGGCTTCAATTTGTTAGTGTATCTAAATCTGCTGGTACAGAGTGGACTCACCGTAATGCAGGAAGTGCATTACTGGCTACATCAACAGGTAAAAACAGAAAGAAAAAAGCCTAAGAAAAGAAAGCAATATAATGATTGGTAAGGAGCAATATATTTAGGGTTGCCACCTCATCCCTTTAAACCCGAACACATATGAATTAGACAGGTTCTGAGGCTAATTTAATGCAGATGAGGCACTAAGCGAGTTTAATTACCACCTTAACTGCTTGCCGACGGCTGATCGGCAATTGACGGCGACAGTGTGGCTCGATAGCGCAGATCGCCGTCATATGACGGCGGCCGCGAGATCGAGCCCAGTGAGCACGCGCGCGCCGCCGGTGGCGCGCCCGCACGCTCACTGTGTCCGGGGAGGGCCAGGGAGTGGGTGTGACGGATTCGATCTCCGCTGGCCACCCGCGATGCCCCCCCCGGAGCGAAAGAACGGAGGTCAGTGTAAGTAAACACGGACCTCCGTTCTGTGAGGGGGAAGGGCTGTGATCACAGCCTTCCTCTACATGGAAGGTGTAATCACTTCCCTTCCCCAGCTAGGGCAGTCCCCACACAGTTAGAACACGCCCAGGGAACACAGTTAACCCTTAGAGCGCCCCCTGCAGGTTAACCCCTTCACTGCCAATGGCATTTACACAGTAATCAGTGCATTTTTATAGCACTGATCGCTGTATAAATGCCAATGGTTCCAAAAAAGTGTCAAAATGTTCCGACATGTCCGCTGAAATATCGCAGTACCGCTAAAAATCGCAGATCGCCGCCATTACCAGTAAAAAATTAAAAAAAATAAAAACTCCAGAAATTAATTCTCATCATTCGTAAACGTGGCAACTTTTGCGCAAACCAATCAATAAACGCCGATTGCGATTTTATTTACCAAAAATATGAGGAAGAATATAAATCCATAAAACCGGCCAAAACCAATGAAAAAAAATGTTTTTTTTAGGATTTGTATTTTAGCAAAAAGTAAGAAAAATTTGGGTTTTTTTTTGCAAAATTGTCGCTGTTTTTTGTTTATAGCGGTGATCAGAAATGACGCAGAGGTGATCAAATACCACCAAAAGAAAGCTCTATTTGTGGTAAAAAAAGGACGCAAATTTAGTTTGGGTACAACGTCGCACGACCGCGCAATTGTCAGTTAAAGCGACGCAGTGCCGAAAAGCAAAAAGTGCTCTGGTCCTAATGTGGGAAATCCTTCCGGGGCTGAAGTGGTTAAAAATGTTTACCAAAATAAAATACACTTTATAAAGCAAAATCGTGTGCATAGTATTATATGATACATAGTGCTGATATAATATTTTTATACTCTCTACTTCTAATATGTATCTGCAGATCAATGCCTACATTTTGATGTAAGTAAAGACTCTACGATGTGATCTTTGGCACGGGCCTTTTTAATCATATCAGCCAAAGCCTATGAAGTAAAGTGTGAGTGACAGGAGTCTCTTCCTCTTTGTAAGAACAAAGACTATGAACCAACAGGAAATAGAAATAGAGTAACAGAGACCACAGAGGATCACATGCAACCAATTGCTAACTGTCTGTTGCTTGTAATTGTAAAGCAATCTACATTACAGTCTGTAGTGAATAACTGCTTGTGTAAAATTCATGTTCATGTCATTACCTGACCTCCGACGCCGGCAGCTTCAGACACAACAGAAAAAAGTTTCCATCTACAGAATAAAGTGTTTTGTGCAGCACATACCTTGGTGACATCAGAAAGCCAGCTGAGTGCAATAAAGCCAGAATTATTAGCTTGTGGATATGCAGAAAAATGGGATGTTTGAATAAAATTGGAATGCATTTTCAGTTTCAATATTTGTTTTAATTTTTGAAAGGTATAATAACTATGTAACCAACACAGGGACAGAAATTCATTGCATATGGCAAAGCATGAAATGATGCATAAAAAAATGACTGATGGAAACCAGCAGTATAGTGCCTAGGACTACTACTATAGTTGCTAGTTTAAGTCCAAAAGTTCAGCATGGATGGCTGCACTAGTCTTTGGCAAGAGGCTAGAGCAGGGATAAGCAATTAGCGGACCTCCAGATGTTGCAAAACTACAAGTCCCATCATGCATCTGCCTCTGGGTGTCACGCTTGTGGCAGTCAGAGTCTTGCTGTGCCTCATGGAACTTGTAGTTCTGCAACAGCTGGAGGTCCCCTAATTGCATATCCCTGGGCTAGAGGAAAGACGTTGGGGGAAGGAAATGAAGGAGAAGAAAGGAGGAGAAGGAAGGTCAGAAAAAGAGGAGAGCATGACAAAGTGAAGAGGGTATAGGGCAGTGGTTCTCAACTCCGGTCCTCAGGACCCACTAACAGGCCAGATTTTAAGTATTACCTGGGGAAAAGCAGACTAGAATACTGCCATCACTGAGCAGCAAATGATATCACCTGTGATGCATGTTATATTTCCTGCAAACCTGGCCTGTTAGTGGGTCCCGAGGACCGGAGTTGAGAACCACTGGTATAGGGGAAGAGATGAGAGAAAAAAAGGGGGGATGGCAAGGGGCTTTCCCCGGACGACCCAGGCCCAAGATAGAAGATAAAGCTACATTCCAGGGATTCAGAGCTGGAAGGGCATAGATGGGCCAAAGGTTTTAGATCAGTGGTTCTCAACTCCTGTCCTCAGGACCCACCAACAGGCCAGATTTTAAGTATTACCTTGGGGAGATGCAGACTAGAATACTGCAATCACTGAGCAGCAAATGATATCACCTGTGATGTATTTCAGTTATCCTGCAAACCTGGCCTGTTAGTGGGTCCCGAGGACAGGAGTTTAGATTTTAAGGAGCTTTATCAGGGAATCCTGTAGGATACTGGACATCTTTATATTGACACGCATCATGGTCATAGGCTCTTTTACCTCCTGACCCTAGTTCAGTGTCCAAGTCCGAGCTTGGGTTTTGGTTTCTTTGGCAAATTTAATTTAAGGGACAGTGTGCTTAGAAATGGTGTAATGCAGGAAAACCTTGAGTCTATCCAGTGACATGAATAAAGTTTGTAGGAGGCAGAATAATCTGGACCAAAAGGGGAGTAATCTCAGACAAGACCTCCAAATGTTTAGAACACCCTGCTGGCCACAACCTCTAAAGCATCTGACACTGCGGGATGGAACTACTTTTGCCATGCATGTGGGCACCAAGTACCACCTCAGGAGAGGTAAGTATAAGCAGATTCCAAGACAGTTGTTTTGAAGGAGCATTTAGCTACTCTAAACCAGATCTTCCCCAGTCCTCCAGGGCAATCAAGGAATTCAGGGCAGTCTTCCAGGACAATAAGGGAACTCCAGTCTCTTTCCTAAATATTGTTGTAGGAAAGTAGAGAATCTGGTGAGAGAGCATTTGATGCAGAGTACAAAAAGGGCATACATTTAGGAGATCTTAGTGCATGCAAGCAAATGTGCTGCAAACATGATTCTGTGTAAGGAAATTCAGTATTCTTGATAAGTGTAGATGAAATCCAATCTTAGAGGATATCTATAGTAATCAGAATGCAATTGAATGCCCAATTTATTCTGAATTGGGTACAAAATAATATGTTTACCAGTTCTGCATTTGTAATTTAAATCCATGTATTGAGATAATAAAAACGGCCCTGCTTTTGCAAGATATATATCAATTTAGAACCTAAAACACTACTGTTTCTCACTTCCTCTACATTTAATACACAAACCTTATTGTACTATTACCTTTAGGATATTTGCCTTTTAACCACTTCACTAGTGCCATACATTTTAGAATGGCTTAGTGGTGGACATGTATTTCTGATGTGTTGTTTTTAAATGAGGACATCCAGTATACCTGTGAATGGCTGCGATCTGAGCCAGGCAACTAATATTTTCTAAAGGAAGTCATCAACAGCAGTCCCTTTATTTTTCCTTGGGCTCCTCCTCTCTGCGGCCCCTGCTGGCTGTGTTTTATGCTGTTTTTGTATTTATACTTTACCTTTTCCAATGTCTCTTGGCTGGTCACATGATGCAACAGGGTACTCTTCATCTTTGTCTCTTCCATGCTTGGTGGCTATTACTGATGCAAGGAGTGGCATTTGATGTGGTGAGGTCAGTGCCAATTTCTGCACCAGTGCACTATAAATGAAGGAAGTCATGGTGATGTCTCCTAGGGGGAAGGGCCATGACACCCTGCATTTAGTAAGTAGCGGCCTCACCCTTCCAGGTTGAGTGACACCAGGAGTTATTCAACCCAGAAGACTAAGGTTATCCTAAAACATAAACACCAACACAGGAGTTGGGCTTTAACTGGGAATAAAACCAAGGTCCAGCATGCAAGGGCCATGAGACTTGAAAAGGGAGAACACTGACAAAACTACTTTACAGCACTGGATCTTCACAATGGGGCTCTTCGACATCCCAGGAAGTCTTCTTTTATATTATTATTATTATTTCAGGTACTTATATAGCGCTGTCAATTTACGTAGTGCTTTACATATATATTGTACACATCACATCAGTCCCTACCCTCAAGGAGCTTACAATCTAAGGTCCCTAACTCACATTCATACATATACTAGGGACAATTTAGACAGGATCTAATTTACCTACCAGCGTGTCTTTGGAGTGTGGGAGGAAACCGGAGTACCCGCAGGAATCCCATGCAGGCACAGGGAGAACAGGCAAACTCCACTCAGGTAGTGTTGTGGCTGGGTTTCGAACCAGTGACCCTTTTTACCTCCAGGCGAAAGTGCTATCCACTATATTTTATGTAAACGTTGCAAACCCACATTTGCATCAAATGCCCTATGATACTAAGGGCTGGTTCATTTGTACATTGCTCTCTGAAGAGCAATCCATGTTGCTCTGCAGCTAAAGGAGGTAGTGAATGGATGGTAAAAGCATGACTCAACCGCCCCCAGCCTCACGTGTAAATGAGCCCTAACAGGGCAATGCAACAATTATACTGTAAGTTCCTTAAACCCACTTGGGTCTTTGAAGAGCGTGAGGCTGATGTAAAATGATTTCGGCCACTGCCACCGTGTTCTGGATGGCTTTTATATATAAATGCATTTGCTATAAAATGTGTTCAACAAACAGGTAATATACCCAGGCCTGTAATGTCACGATGCGGTAAAGATCAGTGGTGTTATAATTATTGTGAGGATGCAGGAAGCAGATAAGCTTCAGAGCCTTTCTATATCCCTTCCAGGCAGCTGGTCCTGTGTTTTTTCCTGTCACAGAAACCTCTCCCCCCCCTACCTTCCCACACCATGCGCTGTTGTGTTAGCACAGGAGGAGAGCAGCAGAGTGACAGTGACACTACTACACAGCCAGCTGACAGGAAGAGATGTATAGAATCGTGTCTGTTCTTTCATTAACTAAAGACAACTGGGGAATAAGATTGGCTTATAAATAAAACAGATAACTGAGGGGCGAGAGGGATGCCGCATTTAGACACTCAGTCGGCGGTGCCTGCCATTACGCCAGCCATTATTTATTTAAAAAACAAAATCAATAAAGTATATTTGTCATCATGGAAGACAAACAGCAGGCGTATTTTCTAAGATTTGCAATAACATTTTATCCCCTTTTTTTAGAAAGCCCATCACTTGTCTATAGGTGAAGTTTATATTGGTGGCCAAACCAATATTTTTAAAGCTTCGGTTTGTGATTTTGTGTCGTGAAACTATCATTGAACCTGTACACTGCTAGTGAACTTACTGGTTCAGCAGGTTACGCTGAGAGATCAATGCCACATAAGTACAATGTCCTGTTTCATTAGAGTGACAGCTCTCAGGGTTAAGAAAGAATGACAAGACACAAGTTTCTGGGATCACCTAGGGGTGATTTGTAAAAAGACAAAAAACACTTATGTTGTGCTACCAGTAGAGGGTGGTGATTCTGTGTCTTGGAGGCTGCAGCTGGATGTAATTGTATACAACATACTATGGAATTACTATGCATACTTTTGACATGTTAGAATAATTAACAGGACATAACAAGCTACATGGGAGCAATGCTACTATCCTCCCATCTCCTTGGGCTTCACAGTGGTGGGGCAGTTAATAGAATATTGTGATTGCAGGCATAGGCGTGCGCAGCCTTTTGCATTAGGGTGTGCACCTCAAGCCAACGCTCAAACACACGTGCGTCTGTGTGTGTATATATATATATATATATATATATATAGCACATTCAAAAAAAAAAACATCAATGTATATGAACTTCAACTTGTCAGCAAATTTTTTTATTTACTATATATGAGGATGAGCAGGGCAGGCAGGGCACTGGCAGGCACATGATGACAAGTTCACTGGTCTGGGTCTGGCACATGATATCTACGAGGCGGAGTAGGGCAGGCAGGTACATGGTGGCACATAAAAAAAAAAGCAATTCATACAAAGTTGTCAGTATATAGCACATATATATATATACACATTTTTGCTGACAACTTTGTATGAATTGTTGCTTTTTTTTTTTTTTTTTATGTGCCACCATGTACCTGCCTGCCCTGCTCTGCCTCGTATATAGTAAACACATCTTGTTTGCTAAATTGCTGGAAAGTTGTATTTCATGCATTGATTTTTTTTCTTTTTTCTAATGTGCCAGACCAGTGAACTTGTTATCATGTGCCTGCCAGTGCCCTGCCCCGTGCTGCTTAGCCCCACACACTGCACAGCTCACCTCTCCCCACTGCTGCTTCCTCCAATGTGTACTGCTAGCCAAATGCTGAAAGCGGGGAAAAGAAAGAGGCCGGAGGGTAGGCAGAGTGCAGCCGCATATCACTCCACCGGTGCCGATGCCGGAACTATAGAAGAAGTATCGGCAAATGTGGCTCCTCCTGATTACTCCGCAGCGGTGGTGCCTCCCTCCCACTCAGGCACAGACATGTCTTTTTGCCGACTATAGTAACAGTGACACACACATGTATGTTACAAGCCACTGCCAGCAAGCAACATATTAACACAGTAGCAGAGGCTGTGCATGAGCAGTAAAAGCAAGACTGAGCACAGGGGGGATTAGGGTGTGCCTGGGCACACTCAGCACACCCCATGCGCATGCCTATGATTGCAGGTACTTTATGCTTTATTCATGCTTTATATGACAAAGTCTACCTAAGAAGTACTCTCACAAATTGCTAGTGTTTATTTTATTTATTTCAGGTACTTATATAGCGCTGTCAATTTACGCAGCGCTTTATATATACATTGTACATTCACATCAGTCCCTACCCTCAAGGAGCTTGCAATCTAAGGTCCCTAACTCACATTTATACATACACATACCAGGGCCAATTTAGACAGGATCTAATTAACCTACCAGCATGTCTTTGGATTGTGGAAGGAAGCCGGAGTGCCCAGAGGAAGCCCACGCAAGCACAGGGAGAACATGCAAACTCCAGGCAGGTAATGTCATGGTTTGGATTTGAACCAGCGACCGTTTTGCTGCTAGGCAAAAGTGCTAACCACTACACCACTGTGCCGCCCCACGATTGTTGACTACATCAAGAGGAGGGCGCAGCATTGTGACTAATTTCCTAATTCCAAATGCGTCCTGTGTAATGCTGATTGGCTAAATTACAAATGGAAATACTAACCTCTAGTGAAACAATTTACAAGGCCAAATGCAGAGACTATAATTCTATAGTTTTTTCTAGTAATTGTGGCTTCAACCGTGGACTTAGTAAAGTTTACAATAAAAATGTTCATGCATTGTCCTGGTTGACAGTATGGGCAGTCAATGAAGAATGTACTGGAATAGTGAAGATACATTTAATGTACATCTCAGTAAGAATGTGAGGGATCTAGACAGTAGGGATGAGCTGACCCTACCTGGGTTCGTCTGGAAGCGAATATTACTAAAGTTTGGGTGCAAAATCCAAACCTCACTGACGTCAATAAGATCCAAATATTAAAAAACAATGGGTATTTTCTAGGCAAGGAATTTCCTATAAAAGGCTAGGCACTGCCCTTGGGAACATGCACCAATGCAAAAAAAGAGTAAAAATTCAGTTTGGCAGGGAGCATGGATTTTGATAAGGATTAAAGGACAACATTAAAAATGCAAAATTCCTTTAAAGCCCATGCTTCACACTTTTTAGTTTTTGTGTTGTTTAGTTTTCTTTTCTTTTTTTTTGTGGCTTGTTTCACGAACCTGGGTATGCCAAATAGGCTCTGCATTGTACTAAACTTTTGAAACTTAAAAAGAATTTTAAACCACCCCTCCACCTAAATTCCATACCATACACTGCCTCACCAGAATGCATAGTAGACCCTTTTTCGAGCATGTAGCCCTGCAGACCAGAAATGGGGGGAGGTATGAGCATGCACCTCCTCCTCCTGAACCATACCAGGCCACATGTGTGGATCTGCAGATGGGGACTCATCAGAATCTGGAAGTCCCCTTTAACAATAAGACCCCTAGCACACTGAGGCAGTTTTCAGGCATTTTAGCGCTAGAAATAGAGCCTATAAAGTGCCTTAAAACTGCTGCCCCAGTGTGAAAGCCTGAGTGGTGTCACACTGGGGCAGTATGCTTGCGGGACGTTAGGAAAAGGCCTGCAATCAGCATCTTTGGGGCGGGTTGGGAGCGCTGTATATGTCGCTCCCAAAATGCCCCACCCATTGCAAAGAATGGGCAGTGCTTCTACCTGAAAAGCCCTTCGGAAGCGTGCAACATGGGAGTTTTTAACTCCTTCTTTGGGGTTAAAAGTACCCCACTAGCGGCCAAAAAGCGCTGCTTAAACAGCGGTAAAGCGCTGCTAAAACGAGCGATGCTTTACAGCGAATGCGCCTGCGGCCCCAGTGTGAAAGGGGTCTAAGGAGTTCCTAAATAATCTCCTCTTATATGACTGTGTAAAAGTTACTTGTCCATATTTGGTCAGTGATGTCACTAGGGAGACCCCTTGTTTAACCGCTTGCCGGCGGCTGATCGGCAATTGACGGCGACAGAGTGGCTCTGTAACGCGAATCGCCGTCATACGACGGCGGCCGCGATACAGAGCCACTGTGAGCGTGCGCGCGCGCTCACTGTGTTTGGGGGGGGCCAGGGAGCGGGTGCGGCGGCTTCGATTGCCGCCGGCCACTCGCGATGCCCCCCCCGGAGTGAAGGAGCGGAGGTCCGTGTAAGTAAACACGGACCTCCGCTCTGTGTGAGGGGGAAGGGCTGTGATCACAGCCTTCCTGTACATGAAGGCTGTGACCACTTCCCTTCCCCAGCTAGGCAAGCCCCCCCACAGTAAGAACACGCCCAGGGAACACAGTTAACCCTTAGCGCGCCCCCTGCAGGTTAACCCCTTCACTGCCAATGGCATTTACACAGTAATCAGTGCATTTTTATAGCACTGATCGCTGTATAAATGCCAATGGTCCCAAAAAAGTGTCAAAACG
>BLSH010260306.1:31399-43969 GCA_018402905.1 Glandirana rugosa
CCCCACACCCCCGTCATTTATTTGTGCGACTGTTCAAAACACTATTTTATGGGGGTTTTTCCAGGGTATAACATTCGAGTAGGAGTCAGTACAACAGGTTGGTACGTCTAGGTACAGTTAGCGGTATTTACTACGGACGGTTGTGTGGCTTCCTTTTTGGATGAGTGCCGACTGTGCTTGACGACGGTAGTAAATGAGTGATGTTTACTGTGGAAGACTAGGGACGGCTATTTTAATTGGTGAAGTCGGGGCCTTCCTAAAGGTCGAAATCCTGGCCTCGGGAAAAACGCTAAGCCGCGACGCAGCGAAATTGACTGTTAACGCGCCAGCACGCACGTCGCACGACCGCGCAATTGTCAGTTAAAGCGACGCAGCGCCGAATCGCAAAAAGGGCTCCGGTCCTAAAGCTGGAAATCCTTCCGGGGCTGAAGTGGTTAATTTTATCGGCAGGGATCAGAAGGTGTCATTTGTAGTGAGTAAATGATGGCAGCAGTTCGTGTCAGCCGTGAGTAGGTTTTTCCTTCGGTGTGTTGGCAGGCATCATTTATGGCGATTGACATGGATCTGCATGGTTGGACAACATGACTGAGGATGAGCTTACAATATGGGACCTTTTTGGGGGTATTTTATCACAAAACTTGTCAGCGTGTTTATTTACTGCCCCCACACCCCGTACAAAAGCAAACAGAGAGTGTGATATCATTAACCAAATATGGACCTCTTACTCATTCACATGGGAGGACAGTATTTTGGGGCCCCTTATTGCTAAAGGGGAACTTCCAGATTCTGATAAGCCGCCCACTTGCAGTTCCCCGCAATCAGTTATGGGGAAGAGGCTCTTGTCCACATCAACATGAAGACAAGGTGCTTTGCAAGAGTTGTCCCATCCGGGGGATGGTAGGAGATGGATCATGGATGTTAGGACACTGGTTGAGAAAAGCTGATCTATATTGTACATACATTGGGTTTAGATGCAGGGCAAAAATGTAGCTTATAAACTTATGAGCAAAAAATGTCAGACAGGCATCCGAAACCCCTACCATTATTTTTGCCCATATCAAAAGCATAATTTTAGTTTTTCTGATAAACACAAAGATAAACATTATCATACTGTATTTTGCAGTTTTAAGTCATAGTGAAACTGGGCATCACTTCCTGCATTCCAGTAACACTGCCACTTTGTCTTTCTGATAGAGATTCTAACAGAACTTCATCTTTCAATGTTCTTCGTGTATATACAGCTTTCTGTACATAAAGAAAAAGTCTCACTCTATAAAGGTGTGGCCCCTGCAGCTTGAAATCATTCAAGAAACATACAGAAAAGCTCAAAATCCAAAATGTGACACTGTGCAGCAACCATTTCCAGAAATGCTGGAATAAGGCGACAGATTTCATGACTGGCAATGCCCGTCTGTGAGACAAGTGCAGTCATAGGAATGCAGGGGAGGGGGTGTGTCACTCATTAGTAAACATAGACTCACTTACCACTGTGAATGATCCAACAATCAGTGCTGCTGGGCTGTGTCATACAATGCGCCAGCCCCACATAACTAGTTCACTCCTAAAAGTGAAAGATCACACAGTAATGCAGTGCTGTGTGATTCCTCAGCCAGGTCTGTGTATGTTTAAAGCCATGGTATACCCTAAAATATTGTTTTTACCTACAGGTAATCCTATAAGGCTTACCTGTAGGTAAAATGAATATCTCCTAAACCTGTACAGTTTAGGAGCTATTCACCTTGCATGCAGCCCGCTGACATCACGGCGCATGCACCATGATTACCCAGTGGAGGCCCGGCGCATAGCGCCAGACCTTGCCGGAAAGGAGGGCTCCCATGCGCATGCTCAGGAGTGACGTCTCATGGCTCTGACCACTCACAGCGCCGGCGCCGAAAAACCCTGAAGGATCCCTTGAGGGAAGATGTCCGCTCCGTCTGCAGGGACTGTGCAGCCCTGACGGAGCTTCATTCTGAGGTAAGTATTTCATAATGAGCTAGTGTGCGGTGCATACTAGCTCATTATGCCTTTGCCTTACAGGGTTTTTTTTTTTTTAAATGAGTAGACAAACGCTTTAAAAGAAACTATTGATTGACACACAGAGCCGCAGCACTGAGTGATCTGTTACTGGTATAAATGAACAATCAGGGCTGCTTACTCATTCATAATAGTTAAAGATCACTCAGTGCTGTGGCTCTTTTTACACATACAGGGAACCGGCAGGGCCACAGTTCTGAGTGATATTTTACTATGATGAATGAACAAACGGCTCTGATTATTCATTAATAGTGGCAGATCACTCAGCTTAGAGAGGGGATGAGGGCTCTGTGATGGATGTACCTCCCCACAAGAACACCCATCATTTTGGCTTCAAAGGGGGTGCATTAAGACACGTGTTTAAGGGACAATTGGACCCAGCTGTATATGCACTTAGTCCCCTAGGGAAATAAATAAAATTAAAAAATGTTTCATGTTAGTTCTTCTTCAAGAATAATCCTGCCCTAACCCCATTGCTAGGGATGTGGTAAGAACTCCAAACACTACAGCTGGAAACAAATGGCAGAGTTATATTACAGCCATGACCCTGATAAAGTCCCTAGCACTGTAAATTGAAGAGTACCAATGTTTCAACCTAGCTACATATGTCAAATGGTCAGGCACAGCAAGGTAGTTATGAATATCAGGGTACTTTGCATTATTTTCACTGGTGAATTTAAAGTGGTTGTAACCAAAAAAAAAAAAAAGAGATCCTGTTCCTTTAAAACAGGATACACAGCACAGTGCTTGTGCTGTGTCATTTGTCCCTCACTATGCTCTAAAAAACCTGGCTGATCCTGCCTGTTCCTGTGTCCCCTTATGTAGCCTGGCCATGGTAATCATGGCTGCTGATCCCTGATTACCATGGTCAGTTTACGTACCTCTGTCATCCCACTGCTCTCCTCTTTCCCTCATCCTCCCTGCCTGTCAACTCCTGTGTCTGAGCCGATAAACAAACCCACCCCTCCCCTCCAGCCACTATTATTAGCTGGCAATAAAATCAAAGAAGGATTTTTCCAGCCCCTCTATTCTAAAAAGCTATACAACACTGTGTACTTGTTGTTTAAAATTATGTCTCTAAATACCTTCTGCCGCTCTCCTCCTCCAAGGGCTACAGCGGGAGGGGCTAAGCAGACAGCACAGCGGTCACATGACCTCTTGGCTGACATCAGAGGGAGATCTCAGCTCCTCCTGCTGTAGCCCTTGGAACAGAGGAGGAGAGTGGCCGAAAGTCACGTGACTGAAGAGAACCAATCTAAAAAGGTATTTAGAGGCATCATTTAAAAAAGTACACAGTCTTGCAGGGGCGTCGCCAGGGTGTGTCTATTGAGGCTACAGCCCCGGATCTAGTGGCCATAGCCCCGAGTGTCGGGGTCCCTAACATGGAGGAGCGAGTGGGCAGCCTGATGGAGGAGCGGGTGGGCGACTTGATGGAGCAGCGGGCGGGCGGCCTGATGGAGGAGCAGGCAAGCGGCCCGATGGAGGAGTGGGTGGGCGGCCTGGTGAAGGAGTGGGGGGGGGCAGTTTCATGAAGGAGCAGGTGGGTAGCCTGATGGAGGAGCGGGCAGGCGGCTTGATGGAGGAGCGGGCGGGCGACTTGATGGAGGCGAGCGGGCAGCCTGAGGATGAGAAGCGAGGGGTGGGCGAGCAGAGATGACAGCATCTCTCTCTGCCTGCCCTGCATCACCGCTCCTCACAGCGCTCACATACAGCCTGGCCTCTTCAATGTCGGTGGTGTAACAGGGAGGAGAGAGATGACATCATCTCTCACTGCCCCCCACATCACCTCTCTGTGCTGTAAGGAGGGACTCCACTTGGGGACACTTGTGATGTAAGGAGGGACTCCGCTTGGGACACCTGTGATGTAAGGAGGGACTCCGCTGGGGACACCTGTGATGTGAGGAGGAACTCTGCTGGGGGCACCTGCGATGTAAGGAGGAACTCCGCTGGGGGCACCTGTGATATAAGGTGGGACACCACTGAGGGAACCTGTGATGTGAGGAGGTACTCCACTGGGGGCACCTGTGAAGTAAGGAGGGACTCTGCTGGGGGCACCTGTGATGCAAGGAGGGACTCCGCTGGGGACACCTGTGATGTAAGGAGGGACTCCGCTGGGGACACCTGTGATGTGAAGGTGGGACACCACTGAGAGAACCTGTGATGTGAGGAGGTACTCCACTGGGGGCACCTGTGAAGTAAGGAGGGACTCTGCTGGCACTGGGGGCACCTGATGGAAAGAAGAACTCCACAGGGGGCATCTGTGATGTAAAGTGAGACTCCACTGGGGGCACCTGTGATGTAAGGAGGCAATCCACTGGGGGCACCTGTAATGTAAGGTGGGACTCTGCTGGGGGTACCTGTGATGTAAGGAGGGACTCTGCTGGCGCTGGGGGCACCTGATAACCATGGTGTCGGGATGATTGAAGCGCTAAGACCAGGTGTTTGGAGTATCTTTATCTGTTGATTGTTAAACGTTCTGGAATACACATATTGCTATTGTGGTATATGGATCTGAGCCTGCTGTCCCTCCATCCCTCTTTCTATCTTTCCTTCCTTCTCTTCCCTTCCCTCCCTATCTCTTTCTTTCTTACTTCCTCCATCCTTCGTTCATCTCAGACTCGTGCCACACCCCCTTAAGCCACGGCCCCTTTAAGCCACGCCTACAATTTAGTTTAGACCCTGCCTCATTTTTTTCGGGCTGAAGCCCCTGGTCTTTTTCCCACCTAGCACCTCCCCTGCAGTCTTGTATAGGTTTGTAGAATAGAGGGGCTGGCAAAAATCTCTTTTACAACATTATAAGCACTTTAACTATTTTCCTCTGGCATTTTCTGGCATCTTTAGTTATGCTATATTGTTACAAACTGGCCAATTTGATCCTGTGTTCAAACTAAAGTTAAAGCAGGCTGTTTTTCACTTTCAAGTAAAACTGCAAATACCAACATACTTGTTAGCATGGTAATTGTAGATCCATAACAAATGTAGAGTTAGAAGAAGATATATTTTACTTTGTATGGGAATAAGTCAGCCTTTTGCAGTACAATTATTATGCAGCTATAGATACTAACATTGCAGAATTAGTAGATCCACTAATTACAGACACATAGCACTGGTGGGGGGGAGGGGGTGTTGTTACCTAGGGCTAATTCCATCTTATTCTTACTCTTACTGGGTATCATCAAAGGATATCCTCTGGCAGCATTTTCCAAAGTCTATTGGAGACAAAACATCTAGACAGGATTAACTGATGTAATCAGCATGAGACCAATGAATACATACATATTGGCATGACATGTGTTTTATGACTATTTTCACAACAAAACAAAATAAATAGTCTTGGCACAATAAGAGCCGGTTCACACTACAGCGACTTGGGAGGCGACTTGTGTTGCCCCAAGTTGATTGACAGAAAAAATCCCATTGAAATGAATGAGAGCGGTCTTAATATACACTACTGAAGTCACTCCAACTTCAAAAAAGGTTCCTGTACTACTTCAGGGCAACTTCTATCCGACTCGTGCCCATAGAATTCAAAGGAAGTCGCCTCCAAGTCCAATCCCCATCTATATTGAAGCGACTTTACAGAAAGAATAAAATAATTTACTTAGTGAAAAACCAAGGCAACCCCCTTCATCCTATCTCTGATTGGCTCAGGAAAAGTCGCCTGGCATGGAGGTCGCTTCAAGTCGCGCTGAAGTCACGATGAAGTCGCGCTGAAATCGCCTATGAAGTCGTGCCTGAAGTCAGATCGCTCCTGTGTGAACCGAGTCAGAGAGACAACTATAGCTGCCATATTAGACATTCATTTCAACGTATGAACTGAAAGTCAAGTTGCATACATTTTAATTTTTAATACTCTGCCTAGGAACTAGATTGTTGTAATGCCTCCAAAATGAGGGAAAACTGTGAAACTAAGATTTTGTTGCTTATGCACTTTAGCCATTTTGTTTTTTGAGCATTCAAATCATTTCAGTGATGTCACTTCTTCAAGTAGCTGCATCTACAAAGCCAATATGGATATTCAAGAGAGTACCTATTCTTTTTTAGCCTTTTTGTGGTCAGTAAAAACACCTAAAAGATTCTATTGTCTTCTAAACAAGATTACCAAGTTCCTTACTGACTTCTGCGTTCTGCATTATTTCATATTCCTGCTCAGCAGTACTCAAAAACCCATAGTGACTTCTCCACAGGTAGAACCCAGAGTAAAGCACAACCATTAGTAACACATATGTACAATGAATTTTAATTTCCCTATGACTGTTTTTGGTTTTGGGTGAATTTTATCTCCAGGTAGTTCATGTGAAAAATCTCCATAGGTCAAGGTGTATTTCCTTCTTGAAATGGTAACGGGTTACTCCAAGTGCTGACCCCACACTAAGTACTAACCATCTCTATGCAGTAGGCCTTGACACAATGCAGCTTTGTTGACCCATTGAACCTTGGGTAGTGGTGAATCAAAGTGACAATGCACACAAGGAACACTGGCGCTAGAAGATGAAGAGGACATACAAATTTTTTGATTTTTGATTTTAATGAGAATGCAGAAGTAGTAGTGAGACTATCCATGTAAGTATAACATTGTAGCAGTGGTAGCTGAGCTGCAAAGTATGGTAGAATGATTACAACGCAAGAGCTGTGCACATCTCACTGTGCAAAGAACCCACTGGACCATAAATCTTCACTGATTAAACACATGTGTTTTGTTTGGGCACACGTTATTATTTTTATTTTATTACAGTAATTCACTCCTGATGAAGCCCTTTATTTTAGGGCAAAACATGTTGAGTTTTGGGCCTGGGATTTTATATTTTAGTATTTTATTTGTTATTCACCGGGGTGTGCTGGGATTTGAATTAAGAATGCTTTTTTGAGGGAGAGAGTGAGTAGAGCCATAGTTTGAATGTAAAAAATAAGTAAAGGAGGTGGTTACCTCTGGAGATTATTTTACAGTCCCCTCTACACCCCATTATTCCCAGAATACACCTTTAGGTCTGGTATTTATATATAGTTTATTTTTTCATTATTTTTTGGCATACCTTTTAAATCTTGGTTCAATAGAAGTAACGTTTTTAGGGCCCAGTGGCTTATGTGTGCGGTGAGATATGGGCACAGCTCTCGCGTTTTAATCAGAGTTGATTCCAACATAAAGATCTATTCTTAATAGTACTTTTATAATTCAAGCACATTGTTTGAGTTTGTTGAAGCATGGTGGAGTCATCACACTGTTAGACACCACAGAAATGTTCACTTTTAACTCAAATATCAGATCCTATAAACTATACCTGATAAACGCAGCAGGTGTCGTTTTATTTTCATTCAATCTAGTTTTACCTTTATGTGGAATAACTACTTCCTATTTTAGGCAGGAAGTAACAGTTTGAGTAAATTGTAAAAGTTGTGAATAATCTACGCAACAGGATTACATTGCCATCATACTACACAGCTGTTAGATGGGGACATACAAGTGATGTCCCAGAATGTGTTTTACATATTTATGTGTCGGGTCAGTATGCTATATTACAATTTGATCTTCTTTGTTCTTGCAAGCTCATACAGCGTGGGAGTGAGATATGTCAGTTAGCTGTATGGCTTAACAGTTAAATTCACAAACTAGGCTCTTCAGATCTCTGCATGTGGATGGGGCTAACTGAGACAGAGCTTTAAACGGAACAGAGAACACAACTTCTGCTTTTAAGTTTTAATGCATAGTAATCAGCAGTTACAGTAATTCAGTAGCCTTCCTTCAGAGTTCAGTTCTGTAGAACAAGTCACTTCTGTATATCAGTTCTAAGGCAGAAGAGTATTGCAGGACTTACAGTATCTCACAAAAGTGAGTACACCCCTCACATTTTTGTAAATATTTTATTATAACTTTTCATGTGACAACACTGAAGAAATAGCACTTTGCTACAATGTAAAGTAGTGAGTGTACAGCTTGTATAACAGTGTAAATTTGCTGTCCCCTCAAAATAACTCAGCACATAGCCATCAATGTCTAAACCGCTGGCAACAAAAGTGAGTACACCCCTAAGTGAAAATGTCCAAATTGGGCCCCAAAGTGTCAATATTTTGTGTGACCACCATTATTTTCCATCACTGCCTTAACCCTCTTGGGCATGGAGTTCAGCAGAGCTACACAGATTGCCACTGGAGTCCTCTTCCACTCCTCCATTATGACATCACGGAGCTGGTGGATGTTAGATACCTTGCGCTCCTCCACCTTCCGTTTGAGGATGCCCTAGAGACGCTCAATAGGGTTTAGGTCTGGAGACACGCTTGGCCAGTCCATCCCCTTTACCCTCGGCTTCTTTAGCAAGGCAGTGGTTGTCTGGGAGGTGTGTTTTGGGGTCATTATCATGCTGGAATACTGCCATGCGGCCCAGTCTCCGAAGGGAGGGGATCATGCTGGCAGCACTCATGCAGCCCCAGACAATGACACTTCCACCACCATGCTTAACTGTAGGCAAGACACACTTGTCTTTGTACTCCTCACCTGGTTGCTGCCACACACGCTTGACACCATCTGAACCAAATAAGTTTATCTTGGTCTCATCAGACCACAGGACATGGTTCCAGTAATCCATGTCCTTAGTCTGCTTGTCTTCAGTAAACTGTTTGTGGGCTTTCTTGAGCACCATCTTTAGAAGAGGCTTCCTTCTGGGACGAGAGTCATGCAGACCAATTTGATGCAGTGTGTGGCGTATGGTCTGAGCACCAACAGGCTGACTCCCCCACCCCTTCAACCACTGCAGCAATGCAGGCAGCACTCATAAGTCTATTTCCCAAAGACAACCTCTGGATATGACGCTGAGCACGTGCACTCGACCTCCTTGGTCGACCATGGCGAGGCCTGTTCTGAGTGGAACCTGTCCTATGGTCTTGTCCACTGTGCTGCAGCTCAGTCTCAGGGTCTTGGCAATCTTCTTATAGCCTAGGCCATCTTTATGTAGCGCAGCAATTCTTTTTTTCAGATCCTCAGAGAGTTCTTTGCCATGAGGTGCCATGTTGAACTTTCAGTGACCAGTATGAGAGAATGAGAGCGATAACACCAAATTTAACACACCTGTTCCCCATTCACACCTGAGACCTTGCAACACTAATGAATCACATGACACTGGGGTGGGAAATGGCTAATTTGGCCCAATTTGGACATTTTCACTTAGGGGGTGTACTCACTTTTGTTGCCAGCGGTTTAGACATTAATGACTGTGTGTTGAGTTATTTTGAGGGGACAGCAAATTTACACTTTTATACAAGCTGTACACTCACTATTTTACATTGTAACAAAGTGTCATTTCTTCAGTGTTATCACATGAAAAGGTATAATAAAATATTTACAAAAATGTGAGGGGTGTACTCACTTTTGTGAGATACTGTACATACAGGAGGTTGCTTGAGGCATACTTGCTTAAATATGTACCCTGTAAGGCTTCTACCATGGTCCTAGCAGAGAGGTGCACAGAAATGTGGGACAATGGGGTAGGAACCTGTCCTGAATACTAAACCTAACTTTCCGTTGCGAGTGGGTCTCTGTACCTACCTGAACATTCCCACACTGTGTGTGCATGAAAAATAACACAGCAGGGGGGGTCAGGGGGCCCTCCATAATTTCTTGCACCGGGGCCCTGAAGGTTCTAGTTATGCCTCTGCATGTCAGCCATGTTTTCCCATTAACTCATTGGGCACCAAGTGCTAAGGCACATTTGAGGCCTACCCTGCATGGGTACTTCTGGGCTACATTAGGCACTTGGTTACAGAGTCACTTTAATACACACACACACACACACACACACACACACACACACACACACATGGGCTACCTTTACTTGTGTTGTTTCCTCAATACCTTGCGGCAAGGCTGAGGCTGCCTTGGGGGTATACTCAACCTTAAGGCAGGCGTCCTCCCTGCGGACTCACTCTCCTAAGTATCTCCTGTAAAACCACAGTTGGCTCCCCGGCCTCTGGCAGGGGACCCCCATGGACTGAACCACTGTCCCAATTTATATCACACAGGCAAGTGAGCTGGACCCAGACAGGAAAAACACGCCAAAAATATCAGGAGAACGGACAAAGCATTAACCTCAACCCCCCACCTGGGACAGCACCCACTAACCATTCTAACCTGCTTACATGCCCATGGCTGCTGTCGTTTTCGGGAACACCAGATTCTTCTGAAGAGCTGTTTATTAACAGGCCCTGAGTGCTGAGGCAATCCTGAGCTGAAGCTGCTAACAGCATCTTAAGCAGACAGTAAAAGAGAGGAAGGAAGCCCAAAGAATTGTTATGTAGAGGATAAAAAAACCTGACATGACCGGAAAAACAAGGTAGTACAGGAATAATAAAATTAGGGCTCATTTACACTTGCTTTGGCTTCAACGCACATTAAACCCCTACTGCTTCAACAAGCTTTTATGATGTGTTTTTGAGGCTTCAGGGGTGCTTCAATGAGGCTTCTGTGGTGCTCCGATGAGGCTTCGGTGGTGCTTTAATGAGGCTTCGATGAGGCTCTTTTGAAGCTTTGTTGAAGCTTGGCCGATGCCCTGTGTGTTCAGGAACAGAGATGTCTCTCTTCGTCCAGTTAAACCATCCCCAACACAGTTAGAAATCACTCCCTAGGAGCACACTAAACCCTTTGATTGTTAACCCCTTCCCTGCCAATGTCATTTATACAGTGACTTTCTTTTTAGCACTGATCACTCTATTAGTGTTACTGGTCCCCAAAAAGTGTCACTTAGTGTCCAATTTGTCAGCTGCAATGTCGCAGTCCCACTAAAAATCGCTGAAAAATAAATAATAATAAAAAAATCCCATAAAAATATGCCATAGTTTGCCCAAAACAATCAATATATGCTTATTGGGATTTTTTTTTTTTACCAAAAATATGGAGCCGAATACATACGGGCCTAAATTGATGAATTAATGAGATTTTTTACATTTTTATTGAATATGTTTTATAGCAGAGGGTAAAAAATATTGTTTTTTTTTCAAAATTGTCTGTCTTTTTTTGTTGATAGCGCAAAAAATAAAAACAGCAGAGGGGATCAAATACCACCAAAAGAAAGCTCTATTTGTGGGGAAAAGGGACATCAGTTTTGTTTGGGCACAGTGTCATAGGACTGCGCAATTGTCAGTTAACCACTTCAGCCCCGGAAGGATTTACCCCCTTAATGACCAGAGAATTTTTTGCAATACGGCACTACTTCCCTTTAACTGACAATTATGCAGTCGTGCGACGTTGTACCCAAACAAAATTGATGTCCTTTTTTTCCCCACAAATAGGGCTTTCTTTTGGTGGTATTTGATCACCTCTACGTTTTTTATTTTTTGAGCTATAAACAAAAAAAGAGCGACAATTTTGAAAAAAAAAAAACAATATTTTTTACTTTTTGCTATAATAAATATCTCAGAAAGAAAAAAAAAATTCTTAGGGGGGCGTGGCTACCGAGCTCCGGCATGGACGTCTAGTCCCGAAGCTCCGCCAGACCGCTGAGAGTCCCAGCACATACGGGAGCCGAGACCCTGCAAATTGGCACAGTAACACCGCCAACCACCCGAGAACACGGGAGCCATGACGAGGAGGAGGAAAGAGTCCCCGATCCAGCCGGGGAAGCTCACAAACTTCTTCCCCGTGACTCTCACTAGGCCGCAGCAAGATGGCGCCGGACACGCCGCAGAGAATCAGACCGCGTCGTCACTGCTGTCTCCGCAGCGAAGTACACAGAGCCAGCCTGTACACCGAGAAAGCAGCAATTCTTCTGCAGCTTCCACACCCACAACAAGAAGCCCAGCTAAGGCCAGGCAACGCACAGCATCCCCGGGGAGCCCACCCTGGACTCAGGATATGGAGGTGAGTGCACCACAGGCCGCAACAGGGCCTAACATCCAAGCACAGCACGATCCCATAGCGGGCTTTCCCACGTCAGGGCAACCGGTGTCGGACACTGTCCTAAAGGACATGCTACTGTCCTTGAGGTCTTCACTACATACTGACATACTTTCTACGGTCAAGCACTGCCAAAAGGAGGTACAGGATCTGGGCTGCAGAGTAGAGCATATGGAAAGGGCCATGACTGACTATTCTACCTCTTACAATGTAATGGTAGATGCACATAATGACCATAATGAGGAGCTGCTTTGGATAAAGGACAAATTGGCTGACTTAGAGGACAGGTCAAGAAGAAATAATATAAAGATCCGTGGAATCCCAGAATCTGTCACATCAGCACAATTACTACCCTATGCCCAAGACATGTTCACAGCCATAGCGCCAACACTCACCGCATTGGAACTGGCAATTGATAGAATACACAGGCTACCTAAACCTACATTCCTAGCAGAAGAGGTACCAAGGGATGTTCTGCTTAGAATGCACTTTTTCAAATCCAAAGAAGTTCTCCTTCAAAACTTCCGCAACCCGGACAATCGCCCGGCAGCCTACACAAACATACAACTCCTTCCAGACCTCTCCAGGTATACCCTACAACGTAGAAAAAATTTGGCCACCATCACCAAAGCTCTACGCAATCACAATATAGCCCA
>BLSH010260306.1:54316-64555 GCA_018402905.1 Glandirana rugosa
CAATGGCTGGGACGGACTTGGGTTGGTAGGCAAACGGACTGGGGCAACATGGCGTGGCGGACGGTCAACGGTTGAGCCTGACAAGGTGATAAGAGGGCAGAACGTGCTCGATGGAACCTGAAGAGGAATGGTGGACTTCTAACAGGTCGGGAGCACGGGGGGACACAAGGTCTCGAGGGACAAGGGTGATAGTCCCCAAGAGCTTGGTCCCGGCGTTCTCTCCAACGGGGCGTATTCGGTCTGAGATGGTTGTCCATGCACTGTCATCGCCTGTCGGTACAGTCTCAGACGCGGCCCCGGGAGAGGGTACCTTCTCGATACGTGCGTGGAACGACCTGAGTGGGTTCGTCACGTTTGGGACGTCCTTCCTATACGTGCGGACCTTCTGGTTCGCAGGGTTTGCACTGCTTGGGTGAGTCCAGCAAGGTGCGTGCATAGCTCTTCCATGGGAGAGGGCCCCGGCGCAGACTCTGACATGGCTGTCCGCTACTGTCACGTACCTGTTGGTAGAGTCTGGCTTATGCGGGGCAACCTCTCTTGCGGCCCTGGTTCGAGAACCCCTGATAGTGGGAACAGGGAGCTCTGGAACACAGGGGGGCACGAGGGCTGGACAATCTTCAGGTGGTAAGGAGAAGTCCAAGGTAGCTCGTGCAAGACGGGAGAATAGTGGAACAGTCCGAGTTGGCAACTGGCAGGCGGTGCGGTACAACGGGGTCAGGCAAACGGATGGTTGGGTTCAGGCAGGGTCGGTAACATGCTGGCAACAGAAGTACAGGAGGAGCAGGCAAGCGGGTGGTCGTAGACAAGCCGGGGTCAGATGCAGGCAGATATCAACAGGTCCGAGGGATAAGCCGGGGTCACAGGAACAGGAAGTCACACAGAAGTAGTCACCGGGGGGTCGCAGGTGTAGGAAACGCTGTAGAGCGGACAGCACTGGCCACCAGGCTCTGCAGATTGAAATAGAGCCGCCAGGCGCCGTTTCCGGCGCGCGCGCACGCGGGTGCGCGCATGGGCACGCGCGAACGCGCACGGGCGCGCGCGAACGCGCACAGGCGCGCGCACCACCGCGGAAAGGCTAGGGAACAGTCTTTTCCTGACAGCCAGATTAGAGTTTGCCAAACAACATATAAAAAAGCCTTCACAGTTCTGGAACAACAGCCTATGGACAGATGAGACCAAGATCAATTTGTACCAGAGTGATGGGAAGAGAAGAGTATGGAGAAGGAAAGGAACTGCTCATGATCCAAAGCATACCACCTCATCAGTGAAGCATGGTGGTGGTAGTGTCATGGCGTGGGCATGTATGGCTGCCAACGGAACTGGTTTTCTTGTATTTATTGATGATGTGACTGCTGACAAAAGCAGCAGGATGAATTCTGAAGTGTTTCGGGCAATATTATCTGCTCATATTCAGCCACATGCTTCAGAACTCATTGGACGGCGCTTCACAGTGCAGATGGACAATGACCTGAAGCATACTGCAAAAGCAACCAACAAGTTTTTTTAAGGGAAAGAAGTGGAATGTTATGCAATGGCCAAGTCAATCACCTGACCTGAAATGCATTTCACTTGCTGAAGACAAAACTGAAGGGAAAATGCCCCAAGAACAAGCAGGAACTGAAGACAGTTGCAGTAGAGGCCTGGCAGAGCATCACCAGGGATGAAACCCAGCGTCTGGTGTTGTCTATGTGTTCCAGACTTCAGGCTGTAATTGACTGCAAAGGATTTGCCACCAAGTATGAAAAAGTGAAAGTTTGATTTATGATTGTTAATCCGTCCCATTACTTTTGGTCTCTTAAAAAGTGTGAGGCACATATACAAACTGTTGTAATTCCTACACCATTCACCTGATTTGAATGTAAATACACTCAAATTAAAGTGGAAAGTGTGCAGTTAAAGCACATCTTGTTTGTTTCATTTCAACTCCATTGTGGTGCTGTATAGAGCCAAAAACATTACAATTGTGTTGATGTCCCAATATTTATGGACCTGACTGTATAAAAAAAGTAATATAACTATTTTACCTTCCCTGTAACATTGCTTATGTTTGAGATGATTTTGAGTTGCGTATGTCTTCTAACTAGCTTTTGTTCACATTCACATTAACTTGTCTGGAGAAAAAAAAAGTTAAGACTCACCAGATTAACATATGCTGTGTTTACTAAAGGGCAAAGCAAATAAATTCAGCTGCTCCTTACCGTAACATGAGGTTTCAAGCATTGCATTTCAAATCCTTCCAAACTGCTTTACAAACATGGGGCCGAACAGAAGTCAATACTCTTGTAAAGGGCAGTATAGATGGGTGTTTGTCTTCTGACATACAGTATATTTGTGATCCATTTCGGAAGAATTTTCAGTCCATACTTGAATATGGATTAGGGTCTTATGTTCACCTAAATGTAATATTATTATTATGATTTTTATTACTACTATTATCACAGGAATTTATAGAATAAGGTTAGCACTCATCCCGGCTTCCCTGGAACAGTCCCTCTTGGAGGCGTCAGTCCCCAGGAAAGGAAGACCCCCGGCATTGTCGCTGGCCATGAGGTGTAAACATTACACTACACATGTGCCTTGGCCATCCCAAAATGGCATTACTGTACTCTGTAGTAAGTTGCACATACGCGGCAATACACATTCAGCAGGTAAGTTTTCCTTTTCTGGCTTTTGGCTATGAAGTCCAGCAGCACAATTTTGAGGTGGCTAAGGCGCCTGTGCAGTGTAAATGTTTACCCTGCACTGCCTCGTAGCTGGAGACATGCCTTAGGCTCTGAATCTGCAAAGATATAGGTGGGGCTTCCTTCTTCACACAACCTCTCCATTGACCATGGAGGGCTGTCAGAGCTGCATTTGACTTGTGAAATGCTACCTGTGAGTATTTTCTTATCATGATCTTATCAAATTGTTGAAAAATGTAACTCATAAAGGTTGCTTTATGTCATGTTTTTATTTTTATGTCCTCTTTAGTGCATGGCTCTTCTGTCCAGTTATAGGCATTCACAACCAACACTCTGTAGGACTACCTTTAAAAGATAACCCTACTTAAACCCTGCAATACATAAAAAACCCCGCAGGGCAAGTTGCAATTTTTATTTTTTCATTGAGACATACTCCTGACTTCTGCACTTGGTGCATTACTTACTCTTGACCCCTGCACTTTGTGTAGCACTTACTCTTGACCTTTTTCTTCTCTGCATTACTTACTCCTGACATTTGCAGTCAATGTGTTACTTTCTCTTAACCTCTGTGCTTGATGCATACCTTTCTCCTGACCACTACACTTCTGCGCTACTTAGTACTGACCCCTGCACCTTGTGTGTTACTTTTCGTAGACTCCTGCAACCTATGCATTACTTACTTCTGACCTCTGTTCTTTGTGTGTTACATAATTTTGGCTTATGCTTACTCTGCAGTGCTTGATCTAGACCTCTGCATTGTGTGTTATTATCAAGAACCTTGAATCAGACTGAGGCAGTAGTGCAGTAAAAATCACACTTTTTAATAAAATGGTAAAATGGTACAAACAGAGCAAACATAGTCAAATCATAGCCAGGGCTTGGTAACCAAGGCGGGTAGTCAGAACAAGCCAGTGAAACAGGAATCCAGAGATCAGCATAGTAGAGGCAGCAAACTGGATCAGGAACCAAAAGAAAAGTCAGCCAGGCAAAATTCTTTAATCCAGAAATCAGCATAGTCAAAGGCAGCAAACAGGATCAGGAACCAGAAGGGAAGTCAGCCAGGCAAAAGTCTTTAACAGAAAAACACAGCAGAGAGTATCCAGATATGTTGACCAGGCGATGGCACAGGAGATCTGATCCAGGCAGTTTAAATAGCCAGCAGGGCTAGCTGATGAGCAGGAAATGAAGACCAAGTGAGTCATCATGGAATGAACAGTACTGGCAATTAACTGACAGCTGAGCACTAGAGCTCTGAGAAGGAAGGACTGCGCCCAGCCCTGACAGTTATGCACTACTGATCCCTGCAATCTGTATGTTCCAAACTCCTAACCTCGCTATATATTATACACTCCTGACCACACTCCTTACCCCTGCAGTCTGTGCATTATACGTTCCTGATCCCTGTAAGTTACACACTCCTGACCCCAACATTCTGTAGATTATACACTCCTGACCACTGTACTCTGTGCATTACACACTCTTAACGCATAGCAGAGTAGGCTCAGGTTTAATTTAATTATACTCCTTTAAGCACCTCTTACTGTTACTGCAATTTGGTCACACCCACAATTTGTTGCGGCATGCTATGTGCTACATCATTTCTCTACCTATGGTACCCAAACATTTTATTCTTATGCCTTGGATTTTTGCCTCTTGTTCAAAAAGTCAAAAATGAACATTTGTTTTAGGGAATATTAAAAATGGGGTGTGATTTTGTGGGTGTAGCTACAAATAAGGCATTTTTTGTGAGTGAGGTTTGGGATTTAAAAAAAAAACAAACATCCATACTCACCTCCATGCTGCAGCATCCGTGTGTTGCTGCAGATGTCACATGTTGGCTCCAAGCTTGAGAACTGAGTGATCACATGATCGCTGATCACTCAGTTCTCGGTATAATTGGAGTAGAGAGCAGCGACTGTCAGTCGCCACTCTTTGCTCTGCTCTTCCAGCACTCACCGGAGTGCCTGGCTGAGAAGCGGACAGGAGCTACTGGCTCTAGCTCTCAACCACTTACTGAGAGGTGGAGCCAACTGATCCTTCCAGAGCCTGGCACGGCTCAACCATGTCAGCTGAGAGTGGGCAATAGCTCACTCTCAGCTGATTCTGGGTCACAGGAGAGCAAAAATAAGTGCATTTCTGTGACCTTCAAGGGAAGTATGGCCAAAAAAGCCTGGCATTACTTCTCTTTGAAAGCATGCTGCATTATATTTACTTCATCTTTATATGAAATTACCATTTGTACAAACTATTTCTATAAGTAAACTTTTGGAAACATATACTCTTCTTTATCTTTTATTCCAGGATTGGTCATCATCTTCAAGTCTCTGTATTCAGATCAAGCTTAGCATGAAAAGGTTTTGGCTGCTGTGCGGTCTCACTGTACTGTATTTATGTTTCCAGTGTGTTGCACAACTCTAAGTAGCATGCCAAATAGTGCTAAAGGCCACAGAGATATTCACAATGGAAGGCAGGCGGGTATGCACAATGTTTACCTTTTATCTTTTTACTTTCTATTTCCCTTGGTTAGAAATCAACTCATGAAGCAATTTACTGTTCAAATCATCTTAAGCTAAATTTCTATTAGTTCTATATTTGAAAAACAAGGGACGATGCCTATGAATCTTGCCTTTAGTTTAACAAACATCTGGTTTTAGATGTAAACGCTGCAGCTTTCAGGATTTCATGGAATTTCCTTTTCTCAGAGAATTTACATAGAAGTACCTCCTCTGTGAAAGATGAAAGCATCAGTTATCAAATAGGCTGTTAGATTTCATGCTGTTTCATGATAACCTGGTTCCTTTTTCTTATTTTATTGTTTCATTACAAAAGAGTTAATTACCCGTATTTTCTGCAGTTGAAAGCTTTTGCAGGTATTCTCACTAGTAATGCTTAGGAAGTAGTGCTGTAACTTTTCACTGATTCTTAGACAAGCTCACACGCAAAACCATATGATTGTTCTATTGTGCCCAGGACTTTACCCCTGAGTAGCAATATACCACCCCAAGCTAGCCTTCTCCAACCACCCCCACAACTTACCTATCGAAGATCAGATAGGCAAAGGCATAGCATACCAGCTCCTTTCCCGAGTGTGCTTCATATAACAATATTTTAAGAACAGTATTTGTTGCCTGAATTGGATTGTGAAGGCCCACTGGAGGATTCTTGGATCCTTCAGCTGGTCACTTTGACTCTGCATATTGTGTTGTTTTTTTAATAGATCGCTACGCAGGGTGTCTGCTTATCTGTTAGCGGAAGAGACAGAAGGGCTGCCTGCTTTAAAGCACCATATGGCTGATTGAAAGCTTAGTCTGAGCTGTTCAATGAGCGATGAGTTACTGCTAAATAGTCATTGAGGTATGTACAAAAAAGGTTTCTTTCATCAAACTGAGAGTCTTTAAAAGGATGCTAAAGCTTCACCTGATGTCTAAAAAAAAGAAGCAAATTATTAATATATTTTTTGCCTCAACCTTTTCAAGAGCCTGAGCCCCTCTGACACATTAGGTTGACTACCACGTTAGTACCCAATGCTAGTGCTATATCAAAGAAAACAGGCATCAAACCAGGTAGAAAAGACAAAGTTAATATATTGTCCATCCAATATGGTTGGTAACTAGGCAAGCATAAAAAGGATTAACTATGGTAATAACACAATTTAGCATACAAAGTGAATAATAGCAGTGAGGACTAGGCGAAAGATGGCATTTGGCATCCAGAACAACATAAACAGTAACAAGGCCACTTCAAGTGCAGCAGTGGCAGTAGTAGTAGTTTAATCTACTGAGTGTTTGTACTATACTACCAGAGTGCATTTATGGCAGCAATACTTGTTCCAGACCAACTGGGTATGCATTATCCAAAAGAATGGATGGTAGTGGAGAGTGCAGTGGGACAAAGGGGGCTTGCAAAATAATTATTATGCGAGGGACAGTCCTTTGAGATGTTACTCCGCCAGTTATCGTTGGGCCCTTTAAGAGCATTGGGCACTTAACAACAGTTCCAGTTAACCTGCATGCAGTATATGTAGAGTTAGGTATGGTATAGTCTCAGCACAGCAGTAAGGTACTTCAGATGCGGTAAAGGCTCCATATAATGCGGTATAGGATTGGTATAGGTGCAGTCTAGATTTGAAATATGTGCAGTATAGTGTTCAGTATAGATTGGGTACACTTGGTGTCCTGCTCCCAGTAGCTCTATCCCTGGTTGCAGTATCATCAATAGGCCCATAGTCCTCTCACCAGTCCCTGGGATGACCTCTCGCTATAGAAGGGGGGTGCATTTGATCTCTCCCCAAAAGCCTCCAGTGATCAGCGGTGGAAAGCAGAGGGTGAGTGGATGCTCCAGTCTACCTTCAGCAGCGGTGCAGGTGCTGTGATGTGGGTGCTACTGTTCTGCCTCTGAGTGTCATCATTCCCAGTCTCAGACTTGGATCTCCACTGGTATGGTCTCCTGCTGGCAGACAAATATTGAGACATCTCTCTCTTTGGTGCCAAGAGGAAGAACTTTCCAGGGCAGTTTAATTACATTGTTACATAGTTACGTAGTTGGTAAGGTTGAATAAAGACAACAGTTCATCCAGTTCAACCTGTAATTAAAATCATCTATCCATGCCTCCTCTTAATGCCTATTGGGATTTGTGGTGTAAGGAGTCAATTTGTCACATTATATGGCTGCCACCTGAAACTACAACTCCCAGGATTCTCAGCGTTCTACATAGAAGTCTATGGGCAGAAGCTCTCCCCCTGCTGGCCGAGGGAGAATGGTGCAGCATAACATCAGAAGAATAAAAAGCAGGCCTGTCTCCTTCTCCATATTGCTGTAGCCCATCACCTGGCTACATACACTTTTGTCAATTGAGGAGAGGGCAGGAGGCGGTGTGTCCTCATCTTTGGTGTAGTGCAGCTCCAGTTTAGAGACCTGAAGCTGCTAATCTCCACAGTGCTGGAACTTCAGCAGCAGGATGAGAACAGGACAGCCCTTCAGTGTAATTTTTACAGAGTGCAGCAGCATGCACATCATGGGACATACTTTATTACAGGGATATAATGTGAATAAATCTGTATACTCTAAAGTCCAAGCTTTACTTCTACAGTATTTAATACATAAACTCAGACACTCAAAAATTGTCAGATATAGTAAGTTGATTGTATAAGTTGTTCCCTGTTAATTTGCATATCATTACACACTTCTTTCTCTGAAACATTTTTTGGAAATAATCAGTTCTGATTTGCAAGGCTTGACCTTTCTGTTCATTTATAAATTCTGCCATCATGCATTTACTAATATCGTGACATTCTCACCTTTTCTTTTTAGCTTTTCAATGACTATATAGTATTTCAAATCTTTTGTGTCATTCTAGGCATTCTATATTGTAAAGACACAGAAAAATGTGTGGACTGCATTGTTTTTCTGGTTGTATATTTATTCAAATACTTTTGAGGGAAAACCTTGCATTATATCACATTACAAGAATTTTTAAATAATAAAAATGGTACGAAACAGTAGAAGAGATAGCAATCAAGAACTTGAAATGGCCAATGCATGTTTACATTCCATTTGCCTTCATTCAAGTAGAGGGGTGTTTGACCTTTCTTTTAGAGCCTTTACCTTACATGTGTAGACCTGTACTTCCCCAGGGCAACAACAGCATGCAAAAGTTCTCTTAGAGTTATCCTAAATACACATCTGTTTATACAAGTGCACGATCCTGATAAAGACAGGCAAGATCAGACTAGATGTTGTGCAACGCCACTGCATACCATTGAATATTTACAAAAAATAAGTCACTGACATTACTTAGGATGCTGACTGAATACTGGATGTGATGATTCATGTACCATAATGGTATTCTGAAAAATGATTTTTGTAAATCCAAGTTTCTTAAAGAGCCTCTGATTATTAAAATACCCTTATGATTTGTTTACCTGTAAGGCTTTCTACATATAGATCAAGGGGCATGTTCTTGGGGAAGTAAAAACACTGTTTCCTTTGACATAATTGACATTATGGTGATTCGGTCTTTACAGACATTTATATTGTAAATTGTATTCCAATTTATATTCAGTTCAATTTATCATACCTAATCAACAAAGGTAAAAATCAAAATGTAATATGTAGACAAATAGAAAATATCATATATCACCTCTATATGTTTTAATAATGGTTGCATGGTAGGCAGATAACATTAGATGACACACAGAGTTTGTATGAAAGTAAAGAAACCAACTTCCAAGCCACTATGCAGAAAATGTATATACAAATCCAGGCCAGGAAAGACATACTGCAAGCCATGAATGGGCATTCTCACATCTATTTTGAATCTGAGGACTCTGGAGGATTTGGTGTTGAAAGGCTCAGTACAGATGGGTTGCAAAAAACTAAATGTTGCTCACCTTTCATATATTTGCAGTCATTCCAATGAAAGGCTTCCTTAGGAGTGCCTCCTAAGAAATTGTCAAGATTTGGTGCAAAGCCCACCTTATAGGTTATAAATGCTTGCCCACATTTACATCTGTATAAGCAGTGTCCATTTGATCACCATGCTCAGGATACACCCAGGGAAGACAAGTTCATCAGCTTCCCTTTCTCAGCAGCTCAGAAAAGCCACACTTGATGAGGCAGTGATTGATGAGCAAGAAATCTGCAGTCATGTTAGAGGCTCCCCACCATCAGAACTGGTGTGCAGGCAGCTGGGCAGGAGCGCAGTGGTGGCCCGCCCATAAGGGGCGCATGGGCTCCGCCCCCCAAATAAAAAAATGGGTCCCTGTAAAAAAAAAAAAAAAAATTTTTCACATCTTTAAGTGGATTGTGTTCGGGTGCCGGACACAGTGCACTATGGGAAGTGTGGCGTCGCTGCAATCCCATGATTGAAGGTGACATGCTTCAATGGCAGGGTTTAATCCTGCCTCGCTGTGCGCCTCAACCCTCCTGTTGGCTGAGGGCTGTGTCAATCAAGGCACCGCAGGACGGCGGTGCTTTTTCTCATGGCGCGGCGTCACTTCCGGTTTCGCTATGTTTCGAGAAACTGGAAGTGACACGGCGGCTCCTTTCCTGAAATGCACAAGTGGTTCTTAAGGAGGGCAGTCGCCACTCGGACCGGAGTCGGACCGGTCAGTAACCAATTTACCCCCACTGCAATGCAATATACGCCCACCTGTGATACTGGCTGCAATGTACCCCACCTGTGATATTGGCTGCAATTTACCCCCACCTGTGATATTGGCTGCAATGTACCCCACCTGTGATATTGGCTGCAATTTACCCCACCTGTGATATTGGCTGCAATGTACCCCCACCTGTGATATTGGCTGCAATTTACCCCACCTGTGATATTGGCTGCAAATTATCCCCACCTGTGATATTGGCTGAAATTTACCCCACCTGTGATATTGGCTGCAATGTACCCCCACCTGTGATATTGGCTGCAATTTACCCCCACCTGTGATATTGGCTGCAATGTACCCCAGCCTGTGATATTGACTGCAATGTACCCCCACCTGTGATATTGGCTGCAATGTAGACCCCACCTGTTATATTGGCTGAAATGTACCCCCACCTGTGA
>BLSH010260306.1:71029-89290 GCA_018402905.1 Glandirana rugosa
CAAAGATCTAATCCAATCCTCGTCTTTATACACCCCTCCTGTATTTTTAATTTTACAGTAGCCGTTTATCCGTTTAAAATACAACTACTGGTCGATTAAGTTCCATGAATTAACTTCCCGGTCTTGATTAACTAACCCTTTCTCCAAGATGCTCATCCCGTTTATCTTCATCTCTTTCACCCGTTGGAACTGCACACGGAGATGTCTATAACTTATCTAAACTAAACATGGGTCGCATAAAATGTATCCGAAACCCAAAAAGTATATGTCCCTCACGTCTTAATAATCCGTTCAACATAAAAACTCCTTATTAAAATAATAACTTGTTGTTGGGCTTTGATATTAATGAGTTTTTAGAATCATTGAGAACATGGTTGTTGTTCAATAATAAAATTATTCCTCAAAAATACAACTTGCCTAATAATTCTGCACTCCCTGTATATGAAAAACCCAAAGCCTATGTAAAATACGCTGGGTACAAATCAAATCTATTCAATATCTGTAGAGGCACACGTCAAGGTTGCCCACTTTCTCTACTTCTATTTGCCCTACTCGTAGAACCTCTTTCCCAATCAATTAGTTCTGGCCCTTCAATTAAGTACCTTGAATTAGCTGGTCATCAACATAAAATTTGCCTATTTGCCGATGACATTTTAATTTTTATGTCCTCCCCACATATTTCTGCTCCTAACCTAATCTAGAAACTTGATCATGTTGCCCACATATCAGGCCTACTCATTAGCCTCCAAAAATCTATGGCACTCTAGGCTTCTATAGCACTAAATATTACTCTATCTCCCCCAGAAGTACGACAAGCACAAACATCTCTTCCTTTTTCATGGCCACTATCTAGGAATGACTCTTACACCCAATCTTACTGAACCCTTTTCAGCCAATTTCCCTCCTATCCTACATCAATATACTTCTTTATTAACACAATGGTCATGTCTCTCCATATCCTGGATAGGTAAAATTAACGTTATTAAAATGACGATATTGCCCGAAATCCTCCATCTTTTACAGGTTCTGCCCACCTCTGTTCCAACATATTTTTTAAGAACATTGCAGCATCAAATAACAAATTTTGTTTGGGGCTTTTCAAAACCCTGTTTACCTAATTATACTCTCTACCTTCCAAAATGTAAAGGTGGCCTCGGATTTCCAAATTTATCTACTTATTATTATGCGGCTCATCTGGCACAAATAACTAAATATCACACAACCAATGAAATCCCACTTTGGGAAGCTTTGGAGTCAATAGATTATGATCCATTATCTATTTATAATCTATTATGGCTACGATCCTCTGATTATAAAATAATCACTAATCCAGTTACCAAACATTCTCTTGCTATCTGGATCAGATCCTGCCTGTACTAATCTCCTTTTCTATCCTGCCTGGACTTCTCCTAAATCATTTAAAGCTTGGATCACTGCTAAATTAACCAGACTACATGATCTGATATCCTTTACCTCCCTTTATACCATTCCTTGACTTATTACTTACTAAAACACAGACTTCCAAATTCTGCACTTTTTCGATATCTACAGATAAAAAAAATTATTTCTGCCCTACATATAAGGTATACTTACATTTAATAAATTGTCACGCTTTGAAAGTATGTGCAAAAATGATCCCCATGCAAAAGGACTTATTTCGACCCTCTATACCCAACTTGTTACTAAACCTGATTCTGGTCCACCCTCGTATGTAGATAAAGGGGAGGCTGATCTTGGTCTTTTGCTGGAAGCAACCGAATGGGACAGGATTTGGAATACCAAAAATCCTCTTCGCACAATATAATTGCATTAGAAACTCATTATAATGTTCTTACATGCTGGTACTTGGTTCCTGCCAGAATTGCGAAGTGTCCCCAATTACAACTCATCCTGCTTTTGAGGCTGTATTGATCTTGGCTCTCACCTTCACACCTGGTGGAATTGTCCAGTAGTCAATAGGCTTTGGAGAGATATATTTCATATGCTTTCAACTTTATTTGTGGGGACTATCTCTCCAGATCCTTTGATAGCGATTTTGAATTTAAAGCCGTCAATTCTCTCCCATAGCCAATTTAAACTCTTACTATAGATCACTATGGCTGCGAAACAAACAATAGCCAAAGCCTGGAGATCTCCAAATCTGTTGTTATTGATGAAACCAATAGTAGAATCAATCAAGCTATGATTCATGCCAAAATAAAGGCTATAACTCCAGACAAAATAAGTGACTTTAAGAGAATATGGCTCCCTTGGGTGACTCACTGTTTGCCATCAATTTTGATGAAGCCTTGGTAATTACAACCACATACACACTCCCACTTCTATAATCATATGATTAATACCACATTTAGCCCCAGGGACTCCTCCTCTCATTCCTCCTTTTTTTTACCTCTTCTTTCTTTCTTTGTTTTCATTATACCTTTCTTCTAGCTATTTTCTCCTCTCTTTTTCCTTCTTTTCTTCAGGTTCAAATAGCAGAATTTTATTATACTTTTTGGTTTTGCAATACCATAGACATAAGCTCTTATATGTTTTATAACAGTGATAACCACTTACCACTCTTTTCTGATGAATATTCTTGATAAACTGTAACTTATTTTTTACCTGAGGCTTTTTTATACCTTTATTATCAATGTTTGGATCCAGCCTCTTTTGGTCAACGTATAAAATATTCTTAGCATCATTAATCCTATAACAGGTTATGCAGTATAGGCTATTTTGAGTTACTTTGTGGAGCTATAATGTTTTATTGTACTCTGACATGTTACTTTCCAGTACTGCTTTTGAACTTATTTTTGTAATTTGTTAAACTGTAATAAACAAATGTGACAAGGAAAACAGCAGGAAACTCATGTGTTAACTACATATTTATACAGAGCTTGAGTAAGTTAGTACCAGATCACAACCACAATCCTGAACTCCAACATTTTACTCAATGTCGGGGAAATACCAACGTGCCTGTAAGTTCCACACAGACTTCATCAGAGCCTCTTTTACCTGTTAGCGTGAAGGATGAGGCCTTTACAAACTGGAAAAACTCTATGTGCAAGACCAGGCACTTCGCAGATCAATACATCCACTATATGGCAATGTATTAATACTAGTTAATATACCTGACAGAACAATGTCCATGTGTTCTACATAACTATAAATTATCCAAGAAAACAACATGAGTTGGGTTTTAAATGGGTGAATGTATCTGATTACAAAGTGTCATAGACCGTTCAAGGGAAATCTGAACTTATGAACTAGACCATTGTTGCATTTGTAAGATACAAGGGTTTTTTCTTTTGTGTCCTAGTAGCAAACATTTGCCTGTTCCAGAATGGGCAAAGTTAGGCATTTTATAAATGAGCAGGGCCCTCACAGTCTTCACACTAATTCACCCCAAAGGGTTGAGGTCAGGACTCTGTCCAGGCCAGTCAATTTCCTCCACCCCAAACTCGCTCATCCATGTCTTTATGGACCTTGTTTTGTGCACTGGTGCGCAGTCATGTTGGAACAGGTAGGGGCCACCCCCAAACTGTTTCCACAAAGTTGGGAGCCTGAAATTGTCCAAAATGTCTTGCTATACTGACGCCTTAAGAGTTCCCTTCACTGGAACTAAGGGGCCAAACCCAACCCCTGAAGAACAACCCCACACCCTAATCCCCCCTCCACCAAATGATTTAGACCAGTGCACAAAACAAGGTCCACAAAGACATGGATGAGCGAGTTTGGGGTGGAGGAACTTAGCTGGCCTGCACAGAGTCCTGACCTCAACTTGATAGAATACCTTTGGGATGAACTAGAGTGGAGACTGCAAGCCAGGGTGTCTCGTCCACATCAGTGCCTGACCTCACAAATGTGCTTCTGGAAGAATGGTCAAACATTCCCATAGACACACTCCTAAACCTTGTGGACAGCCTTCCCAGAAGAGTTAAAGCTGTTATAGCTGCAAAGGTTGGGCCAACGCAATAGTGAATTAATTAATTTATTATTATTATTAATTAATTCATTAATTAACACAGTGTATGTAATAAAAAGTAACTACTGTGGAAATTCATAAATATATATATATATTTCAGATAGATAGATAGATAGAAATTCCCGCTGCCATAAAACATGGAATTATACACCTCTATACCTGTTTTTTTGACAACTGTGATGGATTTCCCATCAGTTTTTATCTCTGGCCCAAGGGCTACCATGACAAATAAAGACTGTGCATCTCCCCAGCAGGGACACAGGCAACAATAAAAAAAAAAAAAAAAAAAAAACTGACATGGATTCTAACCTTTCCACACTATCAAAAATAAAAAAACATAATTACATTTAAAAAAAAGTTCATGCTTTACACATTAAAGCACCAGTATGAATGAATTAAATATTAATGGAGCAATCTCTGATTTGCAGGCTGGACGGTTCTGAATACAAATGTGAAATAAGAGGGGCAGGTAAAATGATGTATAATCATTTCCTAAGTACTCTCATTTTCCCTTGCTGTTGCTGCTTTCAAAAGGTGAAGGGTGTTGCAATAAATGAATAGTGTTAATTGAATAAGCCACAAAGTATTTCAGGGAAAAATAAAATATACATTTAGTATGTTCAGTTTATATTGTCCTTACATTTGCTACATGTATCACTTTTGCTTGCTCTTACAGCTTTCAAATCATAGGCTGGGTTACTTGCCAGGAAACAATCAATGAGATGCTTTGCCAGTAAATCTTGAGACGTTAATCTCCTGGCTGAAGACCAGCAGTTTGGCCTAGAGAAGGAGACTCTTGTTTATTCTATGGTACAATCTGTGCCTGTGTATTGTGATTTTGTAATAGGCCTAATGTTTTATATCTACTAACCTGTTTATCTTGGTACAAATCAAGGGCAGCACAACATTTGACATTTTTTTTCAAATGCCTCTGTAAGAAAGTAGAGAATGTCATAACAGATGTTTCTGTAAAAAGTGTTTAATGACTTCCATTTAAACAAATTTAAAACATCATTCTGCAATAAGTATGTCATATGAATATCTATATAATTGCATCTGCTTTGTGTTTCAGTGCATTGTTTGGAAGTAATAATGTTCCCAAATGTATGGGACCATAGCACAGACAGAAGACATCTTCAGATAAGATTGGCTGTGTGGATTGATGACAACACCTGATGCAAATCTACCATTGGACCTTACCCTTTCAATCCAAGCTACTGATTGTACATCTTTATTCACCTGTTTAAACTGATGTAAACCTTTAGTAGAAGCCAATCAAAAACTACTAAATCTACTCATATTATGTAAAACCACTAAGATATTATGTAAATGTACTTTTATATTATTATACTGCATGGAGTTCCCCTTCACAGTGGACCCATATGCAAGCCCAACCATACTGTACTGAAATCCAACAGCAAAATACATCCCAAGTAGATAGAACAGACCCCCTCCTGTCATCCCTGCAGACTGCCCTATGGTTGATTAATTTAGCCAGGTCTAAAAGACTCCCCAAATTGTGGTTGAGCAGTGAAGTTGCAGCTGATGAGGTCATAGTGCTGTTCTTCCTATCAGTTTTAGTAGGCCAAATTATGTGATGTAATATAGCCTAACTGGCTGACACTGCTAACCTTCCCTCTCCTAGTCTCATTGCTGTGCAGGGTATCACAGCAGGCTGATATTGAGATATTCAGGTACTTTTGCAAGCTGCATGCATACAGTATGGGTCCTTTCACACAGGGTGTGTCTGCTTTGATGGACTCCGCTGACTCAGCAGGGATCGATCCACTGATCCCCGCTGAGCCGGCGGATGACAGGTCTGTCTCTGCTCACTGTGCAGAGAAGGACCTGTGAGAGCCCTGCTGTCCTCTATGGGAGATCAGATGAAAACGGATCTTCCTGTCCATTTTCATCCAATTCCATCCAATCCGATAGACAGATGGAAAATAGGGTTTCCATCCTTCTGGATTTAGTGGACCGGATTGGATAGTGGTGGATGTTAGCGGACATGTCACTGCTGACATTCGTCGATCCATGGAGGTGAATGGAGCGTCCGATCAGGTCCGCCTGAAAAATGGACAGGCAGACCTGATCGGACAGCATGTGTGAAAGGGGCCTTAAAGCAGAACTCTGGGATAGGCAAAAAAGCTCCCATTAGTACACCCCCACACACAAAACAGGAAACAGTTATTACATTTGTGAAATTCCTTACCATTGAAGAGAAAATACAAATCAAATTTTCAGGAAGTCAGCTCAGTAATTCAAAAAATGCATCATGTATTCTGCCAAGAAGGAACTGTTAGAACAGTGTTTGCATCATATCCTCTCCCCTCACTTTACACTATCATCAAACTACATTTCCCTTCATGCCTTGCAAATTGCAATGAATGTGGGAGGGATGCTAGGCCGGTACATGCAAATGCGAACAAGCCCACTTCGACATAAATCACACCCCTCATTCTACAGCCAGCCATGCTGCTCAGTAACACACAGTAGGGTAGGTAGGTTACAGCCTTATAAATGCAAAGCATGTTTGTGCTCTCCCCCTCCAGCCACAGCCAGAGAAATACATATTGCCCTTACATGCTTTATGTGATCATTACTGAACTGAAGACACATGCCCATAAGTATATATTATACACACTGTACTCTGCTGTAATTCAGTATTAGAAATATTCCTCCTCATGCAGCTTGTGTGGTGTATATGAGCATATCCCTAGCCACACCACAGAAAGACAGAGCCGGGCCATGCTGTTTTACACCGGCATGTGACACAAGTAAATGTCGGTATGAGAAAAAAACAAAAAAGTGCACTGCTAACATACTAATCAATAACACAATAGTGGTGGAACCCTCTAATATATAGTAATCTCAATAAACTTCCATGTTTCCACAATATCGATCTCTGTAATATGTAACGTCACACATAATACACATCCCACTGAAAATAAGACATAAAAAATGACTGCACACTTTGCAGGGATGGTGGAAACCCCTCCTATAGATATTTGGCAGTGGACTCTCTCAGTGGCCAGGCAATCTTCTGGGACCTGTGACGTGTCCCAGAAGATTGCAGAGAGGAGGAGCCGCCTAGGGGGAGAGGAGGAGTCGCTTAGGCGGCAAGGCAGCGAAAACAGGAAGTGGGAGCTGGGTACCTGTCAAAACTAGGTACTCACCCCCACCCCCAAAAAAAAAATGACATGCCAATGTGGCATGTCAGGGGGTAAGGAGTGCTTAAAGTGGAAGTTCCACTTTTGGATGGAACTCCACTTTAAGGCATTTGACCATGCGGTCTCTGATAAAGGGAAAGATCAGCCAATCTGAGTTCAAATCCTCACCTTCAGCAGGAGGACATAACCAAGCACTTTACTCTAAATACTGTGCTAACTTTAATCATCCACTCATTTGGATCCTATTTTTTTTAATGTTCCTTGCGCTTGGTTGGGTAATCTTTACAAAGTGAATTTTCACTTTGTCTCACCTCTTTCAGAAAAATAAGTGAAAATTGACTTTGAAAGTGAACATGCTCTACTAATTTGGTATATCAACCCCATTGTAAGGAAACTCACCTGCCCTTTAGTAAGGCATAGATATGAATGCACTGTGCTGTGCCGTGTGCCACATTGGCCAAAAGTATTGCAGGTGTGTATTTTTTGTGCACTCATTAAGAGACCATTCAAATGGATAAAAGACCTTAAATAAAATAAATATAAAATATTACATACCTTATTAAGAGCAAAAACATGTGTGTTGATGTCTGCATAGGTGTGAAAGGACCCTAAAGATTTAATCACATGGATATATCACTGTATATTATATTATTGCATTTTCAACATTTTTATTTTGTATTTACAATCAGTTAATATTGAACCCTTTGTCCTGCCCTGGATTTTTCATGTTGAATATGTGCTGTCTTCTGACTGGAATTTATAATGACTTTCTATCAGGTGTCAAAAAAGAGCTATTCTGAGTGAAGGTAAAATAATAATTAATGGTTTTAAGACATAAAGACTTTCTATTGTTAAATTATCATTTCATGTGGAAAACAACATTTTCACAACATTTCTTCAAACTGAACATACTGAGATTATTTAATAATGATACAAAATAAAGAGCACATACGGCTTTGTGAATTGGTGCTTCTGAGTATTTAAAGTGATTCTTGAACAGAAGAGAATATACAGTATGTGGGTGCATCTTCTCGCATACAGTTATCCTGGCCTATTAACTGCTTATCTATGCTTTAAAGCACCATAGGCAAATTACTTATTTTGCATAAATAAATAAAACACTTGTACTCATGGGAATACTAAACATACTAAACAACTAGCATATTTTAACCATATTATTTTTTCATAGGATAAAACAGCATTGGCAGCAGTGTGTTTTTTCTATAATGGTCCAAAAAGGAAAAGTCACACGTTATATAGAACATTTTTAAAGTAAAAAAAATATGATGGTTGAAGACTGCAGGGTTGGTTTCCTCCCCCAATCAGAGTCACACTGTAGACACATATATAGATGTATAGAATGTAATATCTTACAAAATGTATTTATGGTTTAAAATATAGTAGGTGTTTTTCTGTTCAGTGATGTGTAATGGCACTTTGCACAGATTACTGTCCAGGTTAATGTTTGCTTTCACTACTTCAGGTAACAGGCACCTTGTTGACTTTGCATGACATCACCACCATGAAAAGTACAGTTAAACAATCCTTGCAGTCACATGTTAATGAGTCATTTTCGGCGTAAACAAGTGTCTACATTGTGCTTTTCAATAATAAGTAACAGGAGGGAGTTAGTAACAGCAGGAACAGTAGTATTTTCACCTGTAGAAGAGTTCAAGTGTCAGGCTCTCTTCGTCATAATTCCTAGGATAGTTTCTACCTACCTTATCACCTATCCACTCCTCCTACTAAAATAAGGGAACTTCTCACCTTATTCTGCTGAATTTTCTGTTGTTAACAGTCCCAGCAGATGTGCTAGCTTACCAGACCTCACCTTCATGTAGGTGCCCCCTATCTGCAACAGTTGGCCAAACCCTCCAGCTGATTCCCTAGAGTAGAGCGAGACACGTTAGAACTGGGTTGCTGTGCCATTTCCCAGTCCAGGTGCTCATTGCAGACCCCGATATTTGCTTACATGTACAGATGGAGAGTTGAAGACCCCACACACTATATCCTCCTGATCCACATCCCCCAACCCTTCTTTGCACCTGGAACACACTCTTGCAGGAATCTTTATATTCTGTGGTTTAGTGTAGGGCTCCAAGGTTAATCCAAAGGCCTGAGGCCCATGTGACATGATGGCCAAAGCCACATGGAACGTGATAGAACTTGAGGGATCCTAAATCACCGCTAGGAGCACAAACATCATTTCAGCTAGCCACTACTAGCTCTTGTTTAGATCAGGTTTGCACTTTACACTTCCTAGAGGGGAGGGCACCCTGCTAACAGCACTTCAAGCTGACTTGTCACCCCTGGGGAGCAAGGCAACTTCCTGGACAGTGCTGCCATGTGGCATTAGCTCCCAGCTACTGTACATAGTGGCTGCTGCCCCTTTCATCTCCCATGCACATAAAATGTTGGGCACTTGAGATAACATGACCACCCAAAAATGACTGCACCAAATCTCAAATTTTGGTGCCCATGATAGGCTGGCTTCCACAAGGTGGCCATCTTGAGAACCTAACAGGGGAAACTCAATCACCAATAGGTTCCTGCCAGCCTGAGGAAGTGACACAGTGCCACCTTTACATTGGCAGACACACTGCAACATTATACCTGCCTACAACTTGAGTGCCTTAGAGACATAGAGTGAAATTCCAGCCAAAACATTTTTTTTAGTTTTTGATAGAGTGGGTAAGAGTTTGAATTTTTATATTTTTATATCGCTAGCTGATTCCTCAGTGGGAGATTCCCCTTCACTTCCTATCCTAGTGACCAAATTGTCACCTGATATGAAATGAGGAAAATGTACAGGGGGCGGGGGGGGGGGGGCACTAATAGCTAAAAAAAATAGAATATAAAAATAACAGGACTTCTGTCTTTCCTGCTATTAGAAAAGTGTTTTATTGCTGTATTCCTGTTGTCCAGAGGTACACTGCTGATTTTACTGTTCAGTATATACAAAAAAAACCTCAGGTCTCAGTTTTCAGTGGACTGATACCCTGAATGGTGCCCCAGTTTTAAAATGCACAACATGAACTACCAAATTGTGATCAGTACTCAGTTCTAGACTTTTCTAAATGTGACGAATTTGGTAGCTGTGAGCAGTACATGCAAGCTTTAGCATTTAAAGCGGCGTTCCACCCAAAAATGGAACTTCCGCTTTAAGCACTCCTCACCCCCTTACATGCCACATTTGGCATGTAATTTTTTTTGGGGGGGAGTGTGTCCCCAGGTTTCAGAGGGACTTCCTGTCCCTCATCCACCTCCCGCCTCTGGGCTGCCTAGGCGACTCCTCCTCTCCTCCTAGGCGGTCCCTCCCTCCTGACAATCTTCTAAGACGCATCACAGGTCCCAGAAGATTGCCTGGCCACTAGGGCTGCGCAGCGCGACTCGCGCATGTGCAGTGGGTGCCCGGCTGTGAAGCCGGGCCGGGTGCCCACACGAGCAATGGCGGGGCCGTCGGAAGGAGTGGGGAGACGAGCGAGGCTTAGGGAGCAGCCGTCGCTGGACCGGGAGACAGGTAAGTTACTGTTTATTAAAAGTCAGCAGCTACACTTTTTGTAGCTGCTGGCTTTTAATAAACAAAAAACAGTGTGGAACTCCGCTTTAATAATATATAAGACACACTTGGTTAGCTGCAGTGTAATCTACTTCTTGTAAAGTGCAAAATATAGCAGCTATAATGCTGAAGAGGATTAAAGAATATAGGTACATTTGTTGCCATTTTTTTGTATTTGGAAAGTTTTCTTGTATTTAGAAGTCTGACTTTTGGGCCCCACTACCACCGCTGCCAACCGCATGTAAAAATTTCTGAGTCTGACAGCTGCTGTAGTTGGATAAGGCTGGATGATACACAGAGCCATACAAATATTTCAGTTAGTATGCCCCCAGGAACAAATACCCAGAATGCAACCAGTGTGTGTTCTGGACATTCGTTCCTTGGGCGCATACTGCCCTAAACGTGCATCAGCTTGTTCTAGAGTTTGACAGGCTGCTGGCAGAAGGGCTAGATCTTCCACCTGCAGGACACGGTTTTGCATGCTTTCACTTCTTATAATCGAGATCATCTGCAGTAATTTTGTTTTTTCAATTTAGTATGCTCTTCACTATGCTTGACCAACATCATCTTGGCCTCCAATGGTCCAGCACCGGACAGCTTAACCATAGGAATGAATTAAAAGAGAAGTAGGGCAAAAGCTCTTATGGTCCTACTTCTCCTGTTGATCACAGGAGTGCACTTCGTTCTGCACTCCTGTGACCCGTTTTCAGCCAACAGCAGGCTGAAGTCCGTTGTTGGATCATGTCACTCAGTCTGTCCAGGTTCTGTCTTGATCCCGAATTTAATGTCAGGATCCACCCAGATGCCTGGATCGGCAGCTGGTTCAGCCTCTCAGCGAGCTGCTGGGAGACTGAGCCAACCTCTCCTGTTCCCTCCACAGCCCAGCACTCCAGTGAATGCTGGAGGAGCAGAGCAGAGAGCCGATGACTGTCAGTCACTGGCTCTCTGCTCACTAAAGACGAGAACTGAGCGATCAGAGGACTTTGAGGCGATGGGGTACAGATGCATCATCAGAGCCATACTGCACCCACCTTGGTGAGTATAATTATTTGTACTTTGTATTGTATTTGTGAGTATAATTCTCATACTTCTCTTTTTTAACTGTGGTGCGCATGTGCATTTGAAAGAAGTTGAGGATTGAAGTAAGTATTTGAGCACGTGGTTTGTACTTTAAGCTTTCTCCTCTTAATATTACGTTACAGTCAAATGTAAAGATGCAAGAATGAATGATCCATTAGAATGTTAAATGTAAAATACTGAAAGAAACCTCCTGGAGTTTTGGACCTGATGATGTGATGGAAAGTGATGTTGTAATGATACTTTGCTCTGCCTCTGTCTGTTCTCCAGCAGATAGTGTTTGCTATTCACATTATCACATGCTGTAAATACAGGTCACGTTGATGACTCATTATGATTTCACTGTTACAAACAGCAAATGTACCATTGCAGTCACATATAAAATAAACCAGTAAATACAATGTGAACAAATACGCTTTGTTGCAGTACTAAACATTAAAAGGGATGTTCGTTTTTTTACTAAGTTTGTTCACGTTTACTAAAGCTTGGTAGAATTTTGTACAAAAAAATTTTGTTTTCGGAATGTTTGTTTTGATTTTGTAATATTAACTGGGTCCAAATCAATGTCCGTTTTAGACTGTTAGAGGTAGCTGGAACGAAAATGTTTATTGAAAGAACAAAATTCTAACTGTGAATGTGGTTTCCAGTCAAGAAAAAGTGATAGAAAAAATATCTGTGTGACAACCCTTGTCATAGAAGTGTGTGTTTCACACATTTGTTAATTGTATGGCCATTCCAAATTTATATATATATATTTGTATACACTGTCTATAAAAAATAAATGTTATTTTTGCCTTTATGAATGTTACACACAATAGACATAGTCGCTTTCACGGCACATAAATAAGTGATAACTTTTCATTTGAGAATTCTAATTAAAAAATGTAAAATGAATAAAAAAAGCCAAATCTATTTTCCACTTTATTCAGAAATTGATTTAAATGTTCTGTCAAGCCCTAAATCATGTAAACATTAGGTAAGCAATTCAAAAACCTTTTGTAGTGACTAAAAAAACTGATATATGAGGAGGAGGCTTCTGCCATGTGGTATATGTCAACCTAGAATAAGGTTCCTAGGACTGAAGTGCTAATCTGGCTTTTATGAAAATTGTCAAACTTACTTTTCTGTCAAAATGCATTAGTGGGCTGGCATATGATAAAGTGGGCTACCCAGCCTTCATCAGCTGTGTTCTAATAAAGCAAAAAATCCTTGTTAGTTTATGAATTTGGCAACTCTTATTCATAAAACATAAAATCTGCCACATGAAATTAGAAAACATAACTAATAATATGATTATTGCCTCAATATGTTTGGGAAGGTTTGTTCAAATGTGGACTGGTGTATTTAATATTTAGAGTTTTCATTTAACACTCAATCCAACCTGGTTTACCATTGGGAGTGGAAACCACTTTAATGCTTTGTTCATGTCACTGCGGTGCAGGACTCCTCCCACCCAGGTAGTATAGGATGACCCACAAAACAGTAAAGCAAGCTATCAGGGTGGGCCCTTGACGTATGGGATAAAAAGCAAAACTGTTGGGCGCCAGCCACTTCAATCTTTCCTAGAGTTTATTCTTTCAATAAACTCATGGGAAGAGGCTTTGGGGCACAAGATACCCAAAATTAACAAAATACCCAAGGCCTTCTAGTAGCAGCAAAATCGATGGCGGTGCCCCTTTAACAGTAGTGAGATAGGATACCATGGCTGGTTAAGAGAGACATCACTGTCTATAGCAGCAGTAATCTTGGTGGCCCCAATCCTTTTAGTAGAAGAAGCCCAATAAAAAAATAGCCCATATGAGCAAAAGCAGCCAATTAGATATGCAGTGACCATATACACTAGAGAAATCACTGTGCCTTAAGGCCCGTACACACGGTACGATTATCAGCCAACAACGGTCATACAACAGCCTTTTGTCCGATAATCCGACCGTTAGTATCGTCCAACAGAAGTTGCATGTGAAGACTAGAAAACTTTTGTCTGCCAATAAGGTGTTGGCCAATTTTGGCTCATGTGTACAGAAGTTGGCTAAACAAAAGTTGGAAGTGCAAACGCGCATGCTCGAATACAGGAAGTGTTTGGTCGTGTAAACCTGTGTCCATGATTCACAATTCATATTCACTTGAACTTCCTCTTTATACGCTCCTAACACGTCACTACGTTCGTATTTGTCGGATGATAACTTGACTCACGTCAGAAAAGTTGGTTGTGCGGTCGTACAACTATTGCATCGTGTGCACGAGGCTTTAAAGTGTTAAGTAATGAGAACTCTATGCAATGTGCTTCCGATGTCTCTTCTGGACACTCTTCAGCATAGCAGACTCCCTAAAGATGCTTCCTTTGGGTAGCCACCTTCTGTTTAATTTAGAAATGCTCCTTATGGGTAGCCAGCTCCCTGTTTTTTTAGCGTAGGTCTGCTTGGATTCCATGGGTCTTGGCAGGAGGAGGAGATCTCCTCACTGTAGAATCACCACTAGGTAAAATCTCAGGAGGGAAGGACAAAGACCTTTTCAAAAGATTGCTGCAAATATGTATCCTCACTTCACTCACATCAGTGGAACAAACTCCCCAGTGATTGGCTGAGACAAATATTTATAATCTAATACACCATTATGCCTCACTCTAATTACTCGAGACAACGCAACAGCAGAAAACAGAAATAATCAATGTCCTGAGCTTAGGTGAAACTTAGCAAGCACATGGAATTAAAACAAGGCTCAGGGTTGTTATAGTCTCAAAGCTGAACTCCTGGTGTTGTTTTTTAAGCATTGTTACAATGGACCAGCTTGGACTAATGGAAGTATACATATTCTTTACCTGTCGGACCACTGTGGAAATAGAGAATTACTATAGTAGCCAGCTTTGTAATGTTATTGCCATACCTCTTCATGTCATCCAATCAGAAAATGCCTTGTATTCATTGAAAAAAATACAAGGTGTTCTAAGAATGGTAGCCATGTTGAGTGAGCGGTGCCCATGTTCACTATGCAGAAGGGCAGCCATGCAGCACAGGACCAGGAGACTTTTTCTTTTTTTTTTTTCTTTGGTTTGAAAATGTCACTAAGGATATTTGTAGAAAGTTAAGCAATCTTGGCAGCCCAGATGCGCTTCTTTTTCACCACAACTGGCTTCTAACTTTTCAGGATAGCACTGGTGCAACAAAGAACCACCATACTCAGGCCCCTCCTGCAGTTATTCTTGTGGATAATGGGACACATGCTGCTGAGGGTAGCACAAGAGTTTTGTTGTTTTCTCATATGATGTGGCAAGTTTGCGCTGGCTGGCACGCTTTTTCAAGACCACAATGACTCCCTTTCCATCAGCAGCAGGCTCAACACCGACTGTTTTCTTGTGAATCAGACCATTGTAGCGAGACAAATTCCTGGCCTTCAGATTGTTTGGCTCAGTACTGTACACCTGCTTGATCACATTCCCTCTGTTCTTAGCTGCATAAGAGCTGGGGGAGGAGAAGCAACAGCACACTGAACTCTCCAGTGAATGGCTGTGCAGGGGAGGCATGTCAGGACACATCTGATCATTACAGAAGAGTACACAGAGTTCCCAGCAAAGCTAGAGAACTGACCAAGGTGTGTTTGTCTGCTTAGTGTGGTCAGTTTCTAATAGGAAAGCAGAGGGACTAGCAGGAACACCAGGGATTTCACACAAAGGAATATAAATTGAACAGAATATTTTTACATACAAGTACATGGTACAGCAGGCCCATATCAGGAATATGAAATGCTGGAGTAACAAATACTTTAAATTTGTATTCTTTGTATTAGTGTTTTTCTCCCTATTTGCATGTATTTGATTATTTGCTTACTGTTGTACATTTTTTATTATACTTATTTATTTGCTCTTGATTTCTTTCTGTAAAAAAAATGTAAGCCTCAGCTATTTATAGCCCACTACACTCTTAAAAAAACACCAAAATCCGCCTTAATTTCACCTTCCCTATTTACTGTAATATAGTCTACCAAAATTGTAGCTGTGTGCTTAAATTTAATATTATTTACCTTTGACATTGTTCCAATAATTCTGCTCTTCAAGCTTATTGCTTAGGGGCTATATTTGATTCTGTTTCATGCTATACCATATATACACATGCAAAATACCTCCTCGTGTCTTCAACAGATTCACTGTATCTGTTTCTTCTTTGCACATGACATATGTAAAATGCTAGTGCATGCCATATCCAGACGGGACTATTGTAACACCTGCGTCTGTGGCCCATGAATCATCAGACTGGCACTATTCCAATCTATGTAACCTCTGCTCCCTGGCTCATCCACAATTCTCTTGCTTCTCTAATGCTGCACCTCATTATGTAATTAGCATTTTGTTTCTTTGCAACTTTTATTCTAAACATTCAAGGCTTTTAACATACAACATGAAGAACCTTCTCTGCCATTTCCCAAGTTCCTCATATCATAAGGAAGTAATGAACAACTGGTTTTGTACTGTGTAAGAAAAATAGCACATTTAAACATGCTGACTTTGCTGTGGGTCTGTGCTGCCAACTGCATTGGACTCACAAGGGAAGTGTAATTTTTACTACTGCTTTCCTCTACATCCTCCTTCGCCCTTCTAAATTTGCACTGTAACCTACATTCTCATGAGTTGCTTTAACATATAACCTTGGCCAACCTATAATCAGGATAACTAAGCAATCAGATTATGCTGAGGGGTATAGTAACTTGTGTGCTAAACTGTGTAAAATAAGTAGGTGCCAAAAGAGAAATTAACACTATTAAAGTGAAAGGATATCAGAAAAAATATAAGAATGAAGAATCGTGGACAATAGTGTAAAGAAAAATATCAATAATAATATGGGGATTAAGCTGCCAACACCTGTAGTGTCACCACATGCACAATTAATAATTTAAACATAAAATGGAGTGGCACTAAATCTTAAAATATACTATTGTACATAGACGAAAAACCATAAAGTGTTGAGATAAACTCTCAATCAACAAAAGAAAAAACATATAATAAATCAAATCGAAGGAAATAATAACCCAAAATATGTAAATACTATGTGCAATAAATAAAATATAAAACAGTGAACATCAATTTATATCAGCCCCAATGGGCAGTGCCTCCAAAATCCAGTGCTACGTGAACCACATCAATGATAGATAAAGTTCTTAGTAAGGTGCTGTGATAATTTTCTAAATCGAGTGACAATTGAAAATCGCGCAATCACGAGTTCAATCCGAGTACTCCACCACTGTGCGCAATGGCTCACCTTAGGATTCAATGTAACATACTTCAATTGAATCACAGATCTCCATAGGGTACATATTGCTCATTGGTTGATGGTACTCAGACGGCCTGCAGTTGCAAGTAGCAAGCAAGCGCAGTTCAGTTAACAATTCGAGGACCAGTTCAATCAGTAATTCAAAGAGTAATCCAGGTGTAAGGCAAAGATCAGCAATAAGGGAGTCCAAGATACTAGCAGTGATCAGGCAGGACCACAAACAGGGAGCCAGGAGGCTAACAGTATCACAGAACAGTATTTTTGTTTGTACATGGTTGGATGATAGAAGTCAGCAGAGATCCACCTTATTCACCAAGCTAAGGGAATATTCCCTTACAAAGTGAACAGCCTGTTTGCCTTTAGTAAATCAACCCCACTGTTTTTCTGTGCTACTAATTGCCAAAATAATGCTGAAATTATAGGTACTAGACATCAAATATACAGTGCATGTTGCCACCTTCAGACCTCCAAGCCAGTTCATATAATAAGGTTAAAGTTGATCCAGGGTGAATCCGTTTGCCTCTCGGGGGATCAGGAAGGAATTTTTTTCCCCCGCTATAGCAAATTGGATCATGCTTTGCTGGGTTTTTTTTGCCTTCCTCTGGATCAACTGTGGGTGAAGGATTGTATATGGGATTGTTTGGTTATATATAATTTTTTTTTTTTTGGTTGAACTTGATGGACTTGTGTCTTTTTTCAACCTGACTAATTATGTAACTATGTAACAAAAGTAAAGATTAGAGTCGAGCGAACACCTGGACGTTCGGGTTCTGCCGGTCCGTCCGAACTTCGGGACAAAGTCCGAGTCCGGGTCCGGACGGAACCCGAACGATCGCACGGACAACGAACCCCATTGAAATCAATGGGGACCCGAACTTTTAGGCACAAAAATGGCTGTAGCAAAGTCCTGGAAAGCCCCAGAGGGCTGCAAAAGGAAGTAAAATGGGGGTAAGGGTAGGGCAAGTGCCCTACAAAAAAAATGGGGACAGGGAAATAACTTTAAATATTTAAAAAAAAATAAAAACAAAAAAAAGCAAAAATGGAGGTGAATGTGGATCATCTTCAAACTGTGTCTGAAAAGTATTAATTAACGGTAGAAACCATATAACTGTTCTAAAATCATCTTCAAACTAGGGCAAGTGCCCTACAAGTAAATGGGGATAGGGAAAATAAATTAAAATCAAGTAAAAAAATGGGAAGGGGGGTGGATGTGGAGTAGGAGCCTAG
>BLSH010260306.1:107293-127241 GCA_018402905.1 Glandirana rugosa
AAGTCTGTACCTCGGGACCGGACCGGGGCGGCGATAGAGAGGAATAACCGACTGACTGAAACTAACTGTCGGTTACCGCGCGACGACACAGAGTCGGTTACTCCTCCTCACAGAGCCTTCCGGTTCTCCTCCCCGAGTCCATTCATAATCCCCCACGACCTCCCGCCTACAACGTGTGTTTCATTATCCTGAGGACGTCAATAGACGTCCAGTCAGGATAATGAACCCCCCGCCCGGACGTCATTTGTCAATGCGCCGGGCGGGAAGTGGTTAAAGGAGTTGTAAAGGCAGACGTTTTTATTTTATCTTAATGCATTCTATGCATTAAGGTACAAAACCTTTTGTGTGCAACATCCGCCCTCCAGCACCCCCTAATACTTACCTGAGCCCCTCCTCTTGGCCTTCCGAGACACTCCTCCTCATTGGCTGAGACACAGCAGCGCGCCATTGGCTGTCAATCAAAGTCAGTCAGCCAATAAGGAGAGATAGCGGCGGGGCCAGGCCAGGGCTCCATGTCTGAATCGACCAGGGAGCTGTGACTTGGTTCGTGTGCTCCATAACAAGCTGCTTGCTGTGGGGGACCCAATAGGAGGGATGGGCCAGGAGAGCAGAAGAGAGACCAGAGAAGAGGAGGATCCACGCTGCTCTGTGCAAATCCAACTGCACAGAGGAGGTAAGTATAACATGTTTGTTATTTTTAGAGAAACAAAAATGAGACTTTACAATCACTTTAACCGGTTGCTGACTGGCTCGCATACTTTTACTGCTGCAGAGTGGCAGCGTCCCGCAAATCGCCGTCTTTAAACTGCAACTCACCCATGCATGGCTAGCAGACGAGAGTGCGCCGCTGTCTGCGTGCTCTCGTACCTGCCGCAGTGCAGGAGTGTGCCAGCGGCTTGGGCGGACCCCATGTCCGCGATTGCTTGCCACAGACGAAAAACGGGGGAACCGCCGATGTAAACATGGCGGTTCCCCATGCTGTCAGGCGGCATCTAAGAGATCTACTGATCCCTGTCACTGGGATCAGTTAGATCTCTTATGCCACTGACAGCCCAGCCCCCCCACAGTTAGAACACGCCCAGGGAACACAGTTAACCCCTAGAGCGCCCCCAGGTTAACCCCTTCACTGCTAATGACATTTATACAGAAATCAGTGGATATTTACATTTCTGATCGCTGTATAAATGTCATTGTTCCCAAAAAAGTGTAAAATATGTCCGACATGTCCGCCCCAATATCAAAGTCCCGATAAAAATTGCAGATCGCCGCCATTACCAGTAAAAAGAAAATAAAATTGTAAAAACCTCAGAAATTAATTCTCATAGTTTCTAAACGCGGCACCAAAAATATGAGGAAGAATCTAAATCGGCCAAAACCGATGGAAAAAAATGTTTTTTTATATTTTTTTTTTTTGGATTGTATGCAAAAAGTAAAGCCTCGTACACACAGGACGACGATCGTAAACAACAGGTCTCACTAACGACCGTTGTATGCGATATCGATCGCTCGTATGCGCGATTAGAACAGTCGAACATATGACGGTCGTACAAGGGAGTTGTATGAGCAGACTAGAAAACTTGGTCGTACCAACAAGCGCTCATACAACCGTTGTATCGTGTGTAAAGAGCAGTTGGTACAACAAGTTGTATTGTGCAAAACACGCATGCTCCGAAGTCAGGAACAGCCGGATGCTAATTACATGCACCTGAACGTTCTTCTGTGGTCGTACGATCATGTAGTGCAGTCAGTATGCAAGTTACATTATGCAACATACGATTTGTGATGATCGTACGTACGATCGTCGTCCCGTGTGTACGAGGCTTAAGAAATATTGTTTTTTTTTTTTGCAAAATTGTCGCTCTTGTTTTTTTATAGCGGAGATCAGAAATGACGCAGAGGGGATCAAATACCATCAAAAGAAAGCTCTGTTTGTGGGAAAAAAAGGACGCAAATTTTGTTTGGGTACAACGTCGCACGACCGCGCAATTGTCAGTTAAAGTGGCATAGGTGCCCAATTGCAAAAATTGCTCTGGTCTGGTTCTTCTGGGGCTGAAGTGGTTAAAGGGTACTTTACACTAGCGCTAGCCCTCTTAAGTACAAACCATGGACGATTGCCCTTCAGAGGGTGTTTAACAGGCAGTGAGGAGGCATTATAATACCTCTTCACTTCCTGTTTCTACCCAAAAATATCCGCACCCCTGTGTCAAAACTGCATGCATTTCACGGTTGCAGGGCAGCCCCATTCAGATGGGGGGATATTTTTGCAGCAGCATGTGCATACCCCTGCCCGTTACCTTTGCAGCTTACGGGGTAGCGTTTGGGTGACCACAAAAGCGCAGCTCAACCGCATGCTTATGCTAAAAGATGATTGAAAATCATAAAGATACTGTAAACGGACCCTCGGTGCCTTAAAAAATTTAATTTTTGTTAATGAATTCAGTAAAAAGCAATACAAACCAGTGAAACAATGATTAAAAATATGACAACGTTGTCATGGCTGACCTGTATGACATCATAAACCACACACCAATCAAAACCACCACACATACGGTTTATGAATCACCATACTAGATCCTGAGAAATAGATGATTCGAACTGACTGCAAAAAGTGAGATAGTGCTGCATGCTTATACTAACCCGACCACAACTGTTAATGAAGCCTTAGTCTTTAAGTTTTGGTTCCGATATTTGGCTTTGACTATTTAGTTATATGCAAGCAGTCACAGATTTGTGTTAAAGCCAAATTAAAGTCAGATTTAAAAAACAGTTACCAGTGATGTATTTGTTAAAAATTAAGAATTACTGGGACCGTCAGTAATGGCCATTGAAATGGATTAATGCTCAAGTGCTAAACACGCCTAGCGTTACCACGCGTTTAGACATGTTTAGATGCGTTTACAAGCATCAAGCATTTTGTTTGCCAAAACTCCTGGACACAATAGCAGTGGGTTTTTTTCCTGCCTCTAAACTCCCCTGCCACTAAATGCTGCTAAAAGTCTATGGGGTTGATTTTCTAAAGGCAAAGAGACTGTGCACTTTGCAACCTGCAGTTGCTCTTGAGCCCTTGAGCTTAGTAAATGAGCAGAAACTCTGCTGACTTTCATTCATGTGCAAGCAAAAATGCTTTTTTTTATTGCTTATTTTCCTTGCACGTGATTGGGTTTTCTTTGTAAAGTGAAGCTTTACCTAATTTACTAAGCTCTGGTACAACTGCACTTGCATAGTGCAACTGTCCTTTGGAAAGTGCACAGTCTATTTGCCTTTAGTAACTCAATCCCTATGTCTGCATGGACTCATAGGGGTTGATTTACTAAAGGCAAATAGACTGTGCACTTAGCAAAGGGCAGTTGCATGATGCAAGTGCAGTTGCACCAGAGCTTAGTAAATGAGCAGAAGCTCTGCTGACTTCCATCATCCAATCATGCGCAAGCAAAAATGCTGTTTTTTTTAAATTTTCCTTACACGTGATTGGGTATTTTTTGCAAAGTGATGCTTTAACTCATTTACTAAGTTTGGAGCAACTGCACTTGCAAAGTGCACAATCTATTTGCCTTCAGTAAATTTACCGTATAGGCTAACATGCAGAGGAGATTAGAGGCAGGAAAAAACACCACACGCCCCTAGGAGAAGCTATAAAAACGTCCAGTGTGCATGAGGCCTTAGTCACACCCCATTTCCCGTTTTAACAGCAAAAGCAACACACACATTAGCAACCAAATCTAAATCGATGGTGGTTTAATGACAAGCTGCTGGTTACTTTTATTAATATCTTGATCAGGCCTCTAGACAGATATAAAAGACACCAATTAATGCAGCTCTACATTCATTAATATGCCACTTAATGTAAGTTTTTAATTGCAAGCAATATAAGTACTGGATTTTGACTTGGTATCAAACTCTTGAAATTCACTGTAAGCAGAGCTCTGGCTGGAAGACAAAGAAGCAGCACAAGTATCCTTTCATCTGTGCTGAGGTACTCATGTGCTAACAAAGAACATGCTGATAATTGGAGAAAACAGAAAGACTGTCTGCTGCTGCTCCTTTCACTACCCCTGCTGCACCTTTAATGCCATTGTGTTGAAACTAATATATACTTTTTCGTATCATTTTTATAAAATTATATTTATTTTTGCCTCTTGGGGATTGTATCATGGGTGGCTCTTTGTCCCCCTTTTGGGACACCAAAAGCATGACTTCTTGTAAGCCAATTCCTCCCATGAAACCTGCTTTGGTAGCGATGAGGATAGCCCAGGGAATTAACTTTTAAAGTCTCTAGTTACAAGACTGCTTTCCCTCTACTAGCGGTAAATATAGCTGATGTATTCGTATGAATTGTTACATGTTGTGTTATGTTATGATTCTAAGTTTTTGATGTATTTTGTAGACAAAATAATCCTCCTGAAGAAGACCACAACTTAATTGGGTCGAAACACGTCGTGTACAAGTTTGGGGCAGGAATACTGTATTAATTGAGCATATCCACCCTATTTTCTTATTTTGCTAGTCTTCAAGGATAATCACATATCTTGCAACCAGAGCTCATACTTTAACGTTTTGTGAATTCTTATATTTGTACAATAAAAATACTTTTTTTATATAACTCATCGCATTTGATGAATTACTTTTCTGCAAATAAAACCCCTGGGGGAATTTAATTGCCTATAATAAGGCTTACCTGTTGGTAAAATGAATATCTCATAAATGTGCACCGTTTAGGAGATATTTACCCTGCATGCAGCTGCTGACGTCAGCAGCGCATGCACTCCAAAGGTCTGGCATACCACGCCGGACCTTTAGATCCTCTTGCCGGAACTGATGGCTCCCGTGCATTGCGGCTCCAGCCACTCACAGCGTCGGAGCCTGCAAGCCTGGAAGAAAGGCCGTAGGAAGATGTCAGACCTCTCAGCTGTGACTGCCTGCTACTGGAAGGCTTTATTCTAGGGTAATTATTTCATAATGTGCTAGTATATGATGCATACTAGCACATTATGCCATTGTTTTACAGGTGCTTTTTTAAATTCTGCATCTGTTTACTACTGTTTTAAATGCAGCAGAAAAATGTCAGTTTTTCTTTCTTAACAGACAGTGTTGCCCATAAAGACTATGCTGTGTTGCAGAAGTGTGTAAATCTCAGGGCTGGATGGATCAGTTGGAGAGTAAAACAGCTCCATTTTTTCACTTGGGTATTTAACTGTTTACCTGGAGGTCAGGTTTACGAAGTTCATTTCAAATGAAGAACTCTGAACCACAGATCTTTCTCTAATAAAGATGTCATTGGACCTAGTCAGCATATTTTGCAGCTGGCATTTATGCTCTAAGACTTGTGTGCACTTTAGGAGTCAATGTCACACTGAAAATAACTGCTCTTTCAATCAAGCCACTTATAAGCATTTTTATACATTTTCAGTAAAGATTCCTTTTCTGTTGCTAAATTCCCCTGATGACTTGGCAGCCATTCACTTCCCAGTAGAATACAAGGAGATGTCAGTTGTTTCCAATAGAGCTTTTGTCAGACACATGCAGTTAGAGTGCTAGCAGCAATTCCTTAACCTTAATTGGTTCCCCGCTGCATAATCTGTGTTCTGAAAGAAGCCTTGCCATCTACTCTTTTGATACAAGCACTCCGTGGAAGCATTTTTTTTTAAAGAAATAGAGCCAGGTTTATGGACAAAAGTACAAAATATGCCCATGGAGACTTATATACTTACAGATGCCACATATGGAATTTAATAGAACATTGCAGAGCTGTAAAAAGTGTATGCAGTTTGCGGTCCATTGTCAGAACTTTTCAGTAGTTGAGGATAATTTGAGTTCAGTAAAAAGTTTTCGGGCTTATGCCGATTGTCTTTGTGCCTAGTAAATTCTCTAGCACACTTTCTACAGCTGCTAAATCTTACATATCAAGTATGTTTTGGATAGGCAAGTTATGGAATACAATTCCTGTCTGCGTCCCATTGGGAAGATTGTCTTTTATTTCCCGTCTTGGTGAAAGAAAGTGAGTGGAAAACTATCCCAGGTAAAGGAAATCCTTTCCTAAAGCGATATTAAACCCAAAAGCCAAAACTGTATTATATTGCAGATTACCAATCATCAGATGTGATGGCTGCATACATTTTCTTTTCTTTGGCTTTTTTTCCTCTGTTTTCACCTGGTGATCTGGCCAGTAACACCTCCTGTATTAGCGAGACAAAAGGAATGAGCACAGGGGGCACTGCAGATAGCAGCATTGTCAGTCTCGGGGGGGGGGGGGGTTAAAATAACTCCAGTCCACACTTTATAATCAGTTACAGCCAAGGGTGTAGCAATAGAGGTCTCAGGGGTCAAAGTTGAGACCCTTCCCATGCTCCAGGGGGCCCATGCTGCCTTCCAAGTGATTATACATGTGCACAAGAAATTTTTTAGAAATATATCTTCTGATTGATGTGTATGGGGTAAGCGCCCGTTTCCAAAATATTTTGAATTACCCTTTCAATTTGTAAATAAATAACTGTTTAGCCACTTGGAATATCTTTGCGTGTGTTGGAAGCAGTGGGTAGTAGCAGGGGGCGGCCCAGGCCAACTTTTGCATCGGGCCCACAAGCTTCAAGCTATGCCTCTGGTTACAGCCAATTGTTTTTTTTTCTCCCTTTTGGGATAAAGGTTTAACATGAATTAATAAAAGCTAATCATTTTGATCACCCCGCCAATGTTAAGTGGTTTGTCTCATAAACTGATACATTCTGCTAGAGAGCTTGTGCTGTGAAATGCAAGAGACTTGCTGGCTGGATCACCGGATGAAAATAGAAGAAAGAAAGCGAAAAAGGAAACTAATGCAGTCATCACATCTAAGAACTGATAACTTGCAATATAATAAATATTTTTTGTATTTGGGTTTTATACTACTTTAACTTTAACCACTTGCCGACCGCCTCACATAAGAGTACGGCAGCAGAGTGGCTCTGCTATGCTGGATCCTGTACCTAGTACGTGATCTGTAACTTCTGCACACCTCTGCACACCTCTTTAGGTGAATTGAATGGTAGTGAAAAAGGATGCAGCTGTGTTCATATTGAATACCCAATCATGTGTTAAGTGAAAATGGGATTTGTTCTACCAGCACCCAATTTGGTAATCAAAATGAACACAGCTTTACCTTAGGTGCTAACATTCAATTTGCAAAGTGAACATACAGGGGTTACATAGATCGTTACATAGTAGGTAAGGCCGAAAAAAGACAATAGTCCATTCAGTTCAGCCTGTGTAGATGTACGTGTGTCAGTGTCTATAATAATTTCCCATATCCCTGTATGCTGTGTTCTTGGAGATAAACAGACTCCCCGCAGCCACCACCAGTTGTGGGAGAGAGTTCCACATTCTTATTGCCCTGACAGTGAAGAACCCCCTGTGCAGTTTAACCGGTTTTCCAACCTCGTACTGTATATTTACTGCGGCAGTGTGGCGCTGTCCTGCGAATCCTCGCATATAAGCGGAGATTTGCGCGTGCGCAGTTAGCGGGCGGGAACACACCGCCGCCTGTGCGCTCTCGTGACCGCAGCACTCTGCAGGAGTGTGCCCGCGGCTTGGGTGGACCCGATGTCCGCCGGCAAGCTGCGTTGACCTGCCAGAGAGAAAGAATGGGGAACCGCTGTGTTTACATCGTCAGTGGGCATGTAAGAGATCTACTGATCCCTGTCATTGGGATCAGTTAGATCTCTTATGCCCATGGTAGCCCAGCCCCCTCACAGTTAGAACACGCCTAGGGAACACAGTTAACCCCTAGATCTCCTCCTACAGGTTAACCCCTTCACTGCCAATGACATTTATACAGTAATCAGTGGATATTTACATTTTTGATCGCTGTATAAATGTCATTGGTCCCAAAAAAGTGTCAAAAGTGTCAAAAATGTCCGACATGTCTGCCCCAATATCAAGGTCCCGATAAAAATCGCCATTACCAGTAAAAAAAGAAAAAAAAAGTAAGAACACCAGAAATTAATTCTCATGGTTTGTAAACGCAGCAACTTTTGCGCAAACCAATCAATAAACGCCGATTACGATTTTTTTTTACCAAAAATATGAGGAAGAATATAAATCGGCCAAAACCGATGAATACATTTGTTTTTTAACATTTCTTTTTGGATTTGTATTTTAGCAAAAAGTAAGAAATATTTTTTTTTCGCAAAACTGTCGCTCTTTTTTTGTTTATAGCGGTAATCAGAAGTGATGGAGAGGTGATCAAATACCACCAAAAGAAAGCTCTATTTATGGGAAAAAAAGGACGCATATTTTATTTGGGTACAACGTCGCACAACTGCACAATTGTCAGTTAAATCAACGCAGTGCCGAATCGCAAAAAGTGCTCTGGTCCTAACATGGGAAATCTTTCCGGGGGTGAAGTGGTTAAGGTTAAACCGCTTCTCCTCCACTCTCTTTGTGTGTCCTCATACACTCCCTAAGACTAAATATAGTTTTTTCCTATGCTGGGATCCCCATTGAGGTATTTGTAAATCGCTATCATGCCCCCCCTTAAGCGTCACATCTCCAGTGAGAATAGTTTTAGTGATTGCAGTCTTTCCTTATAGTTGAGGTCCTCCAGTCCCCTTATTAGTTTTATTGCCCCCTCTTTGAACTCTCTCCAGCTCTAGCACATCCCTTCTGAGGACCGGTGGCCAGAATTGGACACAATACTACAAATGTGGCCTAGCCAGGGTTTTATAAAGTGGCAGAATTATAGTTTTATCCCTGGAGTATATCCCTTTTTTATGCATGCTAATATTCTGCCGGCTTTGGTAGCTGCAGCTTGACATTGCATGCCATTGCTTAATCTGTCATCTATTAGGGCCCCTAGATCCTTCTTCATCCTTGATTCCCCCAGAGGTTTTCCCCCTAGTGAATAGTTAGCATTTATGTTTTTCCCCCCATTTTTCTGTGCCTCCTTTTTCTGTGGTTTACGTTAAATGCGATCATCCTATGATCTCTAGATCCCAAGCTGTTGCTTATCGCCACATCTGAGATCAGACTTGGTTCATTCGTAATTATAAGATCTAACCAGGTATTCTTTCTAGTTGGGGAATCCACCAATTGTGACATGAAGTTGTCCTGCAAGATATGCATGAAATGACGGGCCTTAATGAGTGAGCTGTACCCTCAACCCAGTCAATATCGGGATAATTGAAGTCCCCCATTATGATTACATTTCCCTGTTTCCCAGCTATTTCTAACTGTGCTCCTCCTCCTCCTTCATGTTGGGTGGTTTATTTACTAAAGCTGGAGAGTGCAAAATCAGTCTCACTTCTGCATAGAAACAAATCAGCTTCTAATCTCAGCTTGTTCAATTAAGCTTTGGCAATAAAACCTGAAGTTGATTGGTTTCTATGCAGAAGTGAGCCTGATTTTTCACTCTCCAGCTTTAGTAATAAACCAAACACTTTGCTAATTTAACAGTCCCTACTCCATTAATAAATAACCTCAATAGTACAGTACTTGTTGGTGAAGAGGTAAAAAAATGTTAACTTGTGTGGGACAATTTTTGGAGGTAGGTGACATTGTGGATCCTTAGGCCCTTTACACACAGATCTCAGCTTCCATAAAGGTTATAAGGATGATACTGGGTTCTCATCAATCTTGGGTTTGAGGCAGATCCCTGTGATTGGCCAATTTCACACACCCGAAACCTGCTGCCAGCTACTGTATTTTACATATAATCTGCAGGATTGGATAGCCCAGCCCTCCTCCAATAAAAAGAAAGGCTCACATTGTGTTGGACATGTGTAGGGACAATTGACAATCTCTGTGGTATGAGATACTGTTCTATATTCTGCTATGTACTTCTATGGAATACAGTGATGAGCAACCCCCTTTATGTTCACAGTTCTATCCAGACACCCAACAGACCAAACTAATTGCTGCACCAAAATTACCAAAATATTACCTAAATCTGGGGTCACGTGATACACCAGGTTCTGACTTTAGCTTCTAGAATGGAGATTGGTAGGGTTGTTCTATGGGCACCCACATAACATTTGCCTATGTAATGTGTACATGTTCTATTAGACGTCCAGTGGGATGCCCTCAAACTCTGAAGTACTGCATCAGTAATGAAATAGTGAAAAGGAAACTAGTCTCCACTGCCAGAAAAAGCAATGACAAAGGGACATATGAAAAGACAGTTACCAGCTGCGATAGGAACATTTAAAAGAAAACAGGCTTTCAAAGTGACAGTCACCACTCCCATTATAACCTATGTTTTCACATCTCCATGATGGGGTTGAAGTTTGCTTTAATTGCTTCAACAAATCAGCTTGAAGCATGCTGAAACCATCGCAAATGTTTTTGAAAAGCTTACTGTACACTGAGGGTGTCCAACCCGCGGCCCAAGAGGGCTATGCATGCAGCCCAACACAAAATTTTAAACTTGCGGCTATAAATGTTCAAGTCTGGAGGGATGCCAGGGAGGCCGTGTTTGGCATAGCACCCATGGCATTGGCTGGCACAAACAAGCAAAGCCCAGAAACGTCTGAAGGTATGCTGGGAATGCCTTGTTTGCAGTAGCACTGGCGGCAAGTTAAGTGCTAGTGCAAGCCAAGTGAGTGCTGCATGACCGGATCTAGGGGGGGCTGGGGTGGGCTGTGCCACCCCCCAGATTTCAGTTGCATCCCCCCTAAAGCCCTCTTCCCTTGACACTGTGCCTAGCCCTCTTTCATCCCTGCACTGTACACACACAGCCTGAACACAGCACATAGTTGAAATACAATCATCTGCCCAACATTTTCTGCTCATCAGCTGCTCCATTCACTCTTTTGCAATTATGAATCACAGGCAGAATCTCTGTGATACTGCCCGCAATTCCAAATCACATTGATATTATGGCCCGAGTGCTTTCACACTGGGGCAATGCGCTTGCAGGACAGGAAAAAAAACCCTTCTTGGGATTTAAAAGCGTCCCGCTACAGCCCGAAAAGCAGGGCCAGAGCTCTGCTATAACAGTGGTAAAGCACCGCTAAAGCGACTGGCGCTTTACCGCTGATGCGCTGTACGCCCCAGTGTGAAAGCAGCCTTAAGTCTGGATCCACCACTAGACTGACACTCGTCTAAGCCTGAGAAGACTGCCCCCAACTCCTCCACAGCCCAGCGCCCATACTTACGCAATGCAATTTTGCTGCAATTTTTGTATAATAGAATCACAGCAAAATGCATCGCGCAAAGCTAGTTGCCCAATAAGGGGCAAGAGTTTGTCTTGGACAACAGCTTCATGTCATGCATGTTGTCGTGATTGGCGTGCGTCAATCACAGTAAAATTGCACCACATTTGAGGTGCCATTAAGAATGTATGGTACCCAAACACCCATGGTGCACTTTGCCACAATTGCAGTGCGATTTGGAATCGCGGGCAGAATCCTGGCGATTCAAAATCATAAAATATGAATGGGGCTTTATTGTTACTGTTTTTTATGTGCGGCCCAAGGCAATTCCTCTTCTTCCAATGTGGCCCAGGAGAGACAAAAGGTTGGACACCCGTGCTGTACACATTGATCTTTCGCATACTAAGGGCTGAATGTCAGGGCCCCTGCCAGCCACGCCTGACTTTGGGCTTTCCTGCTAAGCTGGTAACATTGTGAACATGCAATCTTTTGCATAGCCTGTAATAAGCAGCACTACACCTTTTAGCTATCAGGATTGTAATAGACTGGCTGATTATGGCAAACTTTTTTGCTTTCAGGTCGTGTTTGAACTTTCCTTGGTGATTATCTATTGTGGGTGGCTTCATACTGCATTTAGTAAAGAGCTTTCAAATTACTGCTGATGTGTGCATGCCCTATTTCACCCTAAGATGAGAGAAAGGCAGTCACAATACAACTCCTTATTATGAATCAAGAGAAAAAGAAAATGTTGCATGGAAGTGCAAACCTCACTGGAGACAGCATTTGCAGAATTAGCATTATATTAGGATATTTTTAAACCCAGGAAACAGCTTCAATAAAAGAAAGCACTGTGATACACAGTGAGTCATTAATATCTCTTTACCAATTATTCCTTATTCCAGGATTTTCAGCAACGGCTCAAGACACACTACACCTGTACATGTCAGTAGACCTTGGCGTTTAGTCAGAATTATTTTTGGTAGACTGGATAGTTCAGCCTTTCTCAACCTTTACAACATGGAGGAACCCTTGAAAAATCTTTCTGGGCTTAGAGAACCCTTTGCTAAAATTTACAATCAATACCTCACAGTACATTGATGCCTTATCTGATCTGTTAAAATCAGATGGATGTGTGGATCTGTTCCAGATCCGTCTGGCAGATCGGATCAGGTGGCAGTGGGGTGTAAACCAACAAGTGGTCCATTTACAAAAGACCGCCCATAGAGGAGAGCGGGCTGTGTCTGTGTCCGCTCTGCATAAACGGAGCAGGCATGGACCAACCATCTGCCTGCTCAGGGGGGATCAGAGGACAGATTCCCAGCTGAACAGGCGCACTTCTGGCAGAGTCCAACCCATGTGGACGGGGCCTTACAGATAGGTATATTGATCAGTGTTGTAAGTGGTTACTTATCTGAGAGGCAGATATTGCTCATTGCTCAAAGAACCCCTAGCAACCTCTGCAGGAACCCTAGGGTTCTAACGGAACCTTGGTTGAGAATGGCTGGGATAGATTGTCAGTGTGACAGTGAGTGTGAATGTGGTTAAACAGCCATCCCTATGTGTCCACCAATTTTCTTTGCTCCTTACATAAATAGGATGAACTATGATATACTGAAAGAAAATGCGAAGGTTGCAAATTGGTACAAGGTTATCAGCTGTCCAAACAGCATACAGGACAGGTAACTCCTCAATATAGCTAGGATGTAATGGAGCAGAAAGTCTGTTGTTGTTGTCAGTGGGAGTAAATAAACAGTGGCCATTAGTTTATATACATATTAGCTATACTAAAAGGGCTCAATGCAATACATTGTAAAACAATTAGCTTTACCAAGGCGGGCATGCAGTAACTTTGTAGACCAAACTAATACCTATTCTGGTCAGTTTTAAGTGGATTTTTGCCCATTCCTCCTACACCCATTTTTTTTTTACCCCTGATTGAGATCCCCTTGTTTTCTGCCACAGCTCAGTCCTGCACAGCTTTGTAGTTTGTGACATTTTCAAGAGGTCGGCACTTCTTCCAGGTTGCGCCGGCGCACCTCCCAATGATGAGGTGCTAGGAACCCTTTCTCCCCCTGCTCTATTCAAGTAGAAGAGGGGAGAATGGGTGGATTGGAGGGAAGTTTATTCTGAAGGTGAAGATCTGCTTTAATTAAAAAAATAACTAAATGACACTACAGGGACACTGTGCAGATCCAGCATGTTTGGTGGCAAGCATTGTTTCTTTCATTTGATAAGTATATGATGCCAGGCCTTCACAGTTTTGCACTTTTACATTACGATACAGTGACCACCCAGGAGCACAGTTGAGAAACAGGGGCAGAGTATCCTCATTCTACAAAATGAATTGTCTGAACATGAACCTTCATGGCAAGGTCACCAAGTAATCTTTTCATGAAAGCTTTAGAGCCTGTTCACACAGGGGCAACGTGCGCTCCAACTTGAGTCGCCTCAAGCCACCCCAAGTTGATTGACATCTGAAATCCCATTGAAGTGAATGGGAGCCGTCTTAATGTACACTACTGAAGTCACTCCGACTTCAGAAAAGGTTCCTGCACGACTTCAAGGTGACTTCTATCCGACTTGTGCCTATAGAATTCAATAGAAGAACAATTAAATAGACAGTAATTGGGATTTCAGGGTGCAAAGAAAGATTTTTATATGACATATAATTTTCATAAAAATTATATATTTTTATTTTGGACAAATAGTAACATTTTTTTAAAAAAGGGAATAGATTAAGGATATATTGTGACAATGTAAGTACAAATACAGCGATGTAAACTCTACATGTTTCGCCTTGATGTCGGCTTCTTCAGGAGTCTTTCAACACCTTTGTACAATATTATATTACTAAATAGAACAAAGAAAATCTTTTAGTGGTACATACAGAATATATGAATCCCAACAGTTTTACACTGGCATTGGACAAAAAGATCTCCTTGTATTAAATTTAAATCAATGAATTCAAATAGATACATATAGATTAATGATATAAACTATTGATTGATAATACATGACTATTGTAGATTCATAAATTATTACCTGAGTGAGATCCGATCCTTACCTTAGGTCCCAAAAAAGTGCAAAAAGAGGGGATGATCAGGGGGCATCAGTGAGCCATCGAGGAGATAATACCACTGACGGAATAGATTGATATTCATTTAAAATGTAATTTTACAAGGAATTTTATCACCCACAGATTTTTTAATATATTAGTAAGCCAAAGATGCCATTACAATTGTTTGTATATTATTTAAATTCATTTCAATGTGTTAAACTATTTTTTCAGGTTTGAATATACATCTATATCTTTGGCCAAGCTAGCCGTTTTAGTTATTTTTATCTTTATCTTATAATTAGAAAAGGTATCTGATGCATGTGTATCAGATCTCTGATTATTTTTAATCCTATATTGGTGAGTATCTTTGAGCAAATAGACTGGTTGAATAAATAATGAATTTATATTTTGAAGCAAACATGCAAAATATAGGAGCTCAAGAAAGATGAAAAAACACCCACCTGTTCTGAATGAAGCAAGCCGATTGGAAGAAATCAGATGCTGGTTCAGAGCTTGAAGAAAAAAGGACGCATATGCATCAGGGGATTAAATAACTCTGTTTAATGCAAACCAAAAAGAACAAAAATCTCACTCAGTTTGCTGGTTTATATTGAAAAGATAAAAAAGATTTTACTATTTGTTCAAAATAAAAATATATCATTTTTATGAAAATTATATGTCTTAGAAAAATCTTTCTTTGCACCCTAAATTCCCAGTTACTGTCTATTTAATTGTTCTTCTATTGAATTCTATAGGCACAAGTCAGATAGAAGTCACCTTGAAGTTGTGCAGGAACCTTTTCTGAAGTCGGAGCGACTTCAGTAGTGTACATTAAGACGGCTCCCATTCACTTCAATGGGATTTCAGATGTCAAGCAACTTGGGGCGGCTTGAGGCGACTCAAGTCGGAGCGCACATTGCCCCTGTGTGAACAGGCTCTAAAGCTTTCATAAAAAGAATACTTGGCGACCTTGCCATGAAGGTTCATGTTCAGACAATTAATTTTGTAGAATGAGGATACTCTGCCCCTGTTTCTCGACTGTGCTCCTGGGTGGTCACTGTATCGTAATGTAAAAGTGCAAAACTGTGAAGGCCTGGCATCATATACTTATCAAATGAAAGAAACAATGCTTGCCACCAAACATGCTGGATCTGCACAGTGTCCCTGCAGTGTCATTTATTTTTTAAATTAAAGCAGATCTTCACCTTCAGAATAAACTTCCCTCCAATCCACCCATTCTCCCCTCTTCTACTTGAATAGGGCCGGAGGAGAAAGGGTACCTAGCACCTCATCATCGGGAGGTGCGCCATCTCAACCTGGAAGAAGTGGCGACCTCTTGAAAATGTCACAAACAACAAAGCTGTGCAGGACTGAGCTGTGGCAGCAAACAAGGGGATCTCAATCAGGGGTAAAAAAAAAAATTGTGTGTAGGGGGGATGAGCAAAAATTCACTTAAAACTGACCAGAATAGGTATTAGTTTGGTCTACAAAGTTGCTGCATGCCCAGCCTTGGTAAAGCAATTTTTTTTACAATGTATCTCATTGAGTCCTTTTAGTATAGAAAATCTTTCTTTGCACCCTGAAATCCCAATTACTGTATATTTAATTGTTCTTGATTCATACATGGGAGTTGGTGCATTTGGTCTTATATCTCCCTTGCTTCCCCCAATCTTTCCATTTAGAATCCAATAGAAGTCGCCTCCAAGTCAGATCCCCCGTCTATATGGAAGCGACTTACAGGAAAAATAAAATAATTTACCAAGGCAGCCCCCCTCCCTCCCTTCTCATGCCACCTGGCATGGAGTCGCGTTGTAAGTCGGCCAAAGTCACAGTGAAGTCACCTTGAAGTCGCGTTGTACGTCGCCTAGCAAAGTCGTGCCGAAGTCGGATCGCCCCTATGTGAACGCAGGCTTAAAAAAATAAATAAATACAAGCAAATGTGTGCTCTTTCCAGAAGGATACATTTTGTAATGTAATTTTATTGAAAATGCCATAAATGTAACAAATCAACCACAAGTACATTGATACATTTCTATTTTTTTTTTACTTTTTAAAAAGTAAAATATCACCCCCTTGCAACCAATGTAATAGCACTCTGCGTATGTAGTAGAACAGTGTTTCTCAACCTTTAGTCAAGGCAGCCTTTAAAATTATACACAATCTTGAGGCACCCCATACTAAAATGTACAAAATTAAACTAATAGTTTTGCATAATACAGCAACATCCACAAACGTAGGACATTCAACATTAGACGTGATTTATGCTTTCAAAGCAAATACACCTTTGCACACTGATACTGACTAGTATTTTAATTGTTCTCTTCTCCCTCATTCAGCTAATATGACCCCAGTTCTGTCGGAGAGGGGCAGGGGAGGGGCAAACAAGGATGCTGTGCAGGCGCCTGAGGTCCTCCCTATTAACCAATCATATGTCATTGGTGGTTAGGGTGCCAGTGGCTGGAATGTTGTAATGGTGCACAATGAAAATCTGTGGATTTCTGTAACTTAAAGGTAGGCTTGTTTCACCTGCTGGCTTATATACAATTTGTGAGCAGTTTTTAGGGATATTGCCAAGGCGCCCCTGAAGAAACCTAAAGGCACCACAGGGTACCTGGGCACCTTGGTTGAAAAAGCGGGTATAGAACAATCTAGAAATCTCATTCTTCACTCATGTGATTGGCTCAATGTTTAGGAGTCTACACGGAGTGAGGGGTAACATTAAGGTTTCCCCAACAATGCCCTTATATTTGCTACAGTGACATACTGTACAGTTGTGCTCATAAGTTTACGATTTTTCGGGCATTTTTCAGAGAATATGAATGATAACACAAAAACGTTTCTTTCACTCATGGTTAGTGTTTGGCTGAAGCCATTTATTATCAATCAACTGTGTTTACTCTTTTTAAATCATAATGACAACAGAAACTACCCAAATGACCGTGATCAAAAGTTTTCATACCCCAGTTCTTAATACTGTGTATTGCCCCCTGTAACATCAATGACAGCTTGAAGTCTTTTGTGGTATTTGTGGATGAGGCTCTTTATCTTCTCAGATGGTAAAGCTGCCCATTCCTCTTGTCAAAAAGCCTCCAGTTCCGGTAAATTCTTGGACTGTCTTGCATGAACTGCACATTTGAGATCTCCCCAGAGTGGCTCAATGATATTGAGGTCAGGAGACTGAGATGGCCACTCCAGTACCTTCACTTTATTCTGCTGTAGCCAATGACCGGTCCACTTGGCCTTGTGCTTTGGATCATTGTCATGTTGGAATGTCCAAGTACGTCCCATGCGCAGCTTCCTGGCTGATGAATGCAAATGGTCCTCCAGTATTTTTTGACATACTGCATTCATCTTGCCATCAATTTTGACCAAATTTCCTGTGCCTTTGTAGCTCACACATCCCCAAAACCTTAGCGATCCACCATCCACCATCACAGGCCTTGTTGACTCCTCTCCAAATGTAATGTTTATGGTTGTGGCCAAAAAGCTTTTGGTCTCATCACTCCAAATGGTTTGAGGCTTGCCTCTGTGCTGTTTGACGTATTGTAAGCGGGATACTTTGTGGCATTTGCATAGTAATGGCTTTCTTCTCAACCACGCAGCCCATCTTTCTTCAAGTACCTCCTTATTGTGCATCTTGAAACAGCCACACCACGTGTTTTCAGAGAGTCCTGTATTTTACCTGTAGTTATTTGTGGGATTTTCTTTGCATACCGAACAATTTTCCTGGCAGTTGCGGCTGAAAGTTTAGTTGGTCTACATGACCGTGGTTTGGTTTCAACAGAACCCCTCATTTTCCACTTCTTGATTAGAGTTTGAACACTGCTGATTGGCATTCTAAATTCCTTGGATATCTTTTTATATCCCTTTCCTGTTTTAAACAGTTCAACTAGCTTTTCCCGCAGATCCTATGACAATTCTTTTGCTTTCCCCATGACTCAGAATCCAGAAACATCAGTGCCGCACTGGATGAAAGATGCAAGGATCTGTCAGGAGTCCAGAAACTCATTGACCTTTTATACACACACACACACACCCTAGTTACAAGCAAAGAGATCATAGGTGAGGATGGTTACCTTTAATAACCATTCAAACCCCTTTGTGTCAACTTGTGTGCATGTTATCAGGCCAAAATCACCAGGGTATGTAAACTTTTGATCAGGGTCATTTGGGTAGTTTCTGTTATCATTATGATTTAAAAAGAGAAAACACGGTTGATTGATATAAAATGGCTTCAGCCAAACACTAACCATGAGTGAAAGAAATGTTTTTGTGTTCTCATTCATATTCTCTATAAAATGGCCAAGAAATCATCAATTCTGCAAAGGTATGTAAACGTATGAGCACAACTGTATATCTAAATTGTAGGTCTGAGGTGAAGTGGCATATGTGATTACTCTATCTGGTTCTCACTGGCATCATAACAATATATGTAAACAACCAAAATAAAGAAAAAAGGAGGGAGGTACTTTATATATGCCTTTGAGAAACACATGCAAACTGGTATAAAAATATCAAATTGTATTATACAGTACAACAGTTAAAATATTATAGAAAGGATATAGACAGAAAAAAGAAACACCAGAATGCAGAGCTTATACATTTTGTAAGCTCTGTATACAGATAATCTGTAGATTAGTACATTGGTCTACGCATTTTGTGGGAACCCCCGCTTCCTCAAAATCAGTACATATAGACAATATATATAGTCAAAAACATATAAACCATCTCCAATAGGGACAAAAAAGAAAGGAATGAAAGAAAAAATAAAAAAATAATAAAAAACAAATATAAAAAAAAGATATATATATTTCTTTCTCTCCCTCTCCCCTTCATTCCTTCTTTTTTGTCCCTTTTGGAGATAGTTTATATGCTTTTGGTTGTGTATATTGTCTATATATACTGATTTTGTTTATTTTTCTATTAGAGCCAGAGGTGTGTATACAGAATAAATTACAACATACATGTGGTCCTGAGGAAGCTGGGGTTCCCACGAAATGCGTAAACCAACAATGTACTAATCTACAGACTAACTGTATATGGAATTATACCTTAAAAAAAATATAAGCTCTGCATTCTGGAGGGTTTTTTTGTTACCCCCACTATAGGATTTTAACTGTTGTTTTTATTTTACTATATAATAAAATGTGATATTTTTATATCAAATAGTTTGGATGTGGTTCTCAAAGACATATATAAAGTCCTTCTTCCCTTTCTCCCCTTTTTGGTTGTGTGCTACAGTGAGAATTAAATCTTTGATGACATAACAATAATATTAGAATGTGTCTGCAGGAATGCCAAGGATGACGTTTTTTTTCCCTCTTATTACTTAACCACTTAAGGACCGGAAGGATTTCCAGCTTTAGGACCGGAGCCCTTTTTGCGATTCGGCGCTGCGTCGCTTTAACTGACAATTGCGCGGTCGTGCGACGTTGTACCCAAACGAAATTTGCGTCCTTTTTTTCCCACAAACAGAGCTTTCTTTTGGTGGTATTTGATCCCCTCTGCGTCATTTCTGATCGCCGCTATAAACAAAAGAAGAGCGACAATTTTGCAAAAAAACCCAAATTTCTTACTTTTTGCTAAAATACAAATCCAAAAAAAAAAATATAAAAAAACATTTTTTTTCACCGTTTTTGGCCGATTTATATTCTTCCTCATATTTGCGATAAAAAAAATCGCAATCGGCGTTTATTGATTGGTTTGCGCAAAAGTGGTCGCGTTTACGGATGATGAGAATTCATTTTTGGGGTTTTTTATTTTTTTTATT
>BLSH010260306.1:127251-143783 GCA_018402905.1 Glandirana rugosa
ACCGAAGGATACCCCGTGATCCACCCCCCTCTCGGTCCTCGTGGTTGTCTCCTAGGGTCTTCTTCTCCTAGTCCCGACGAGACACGTTACCGGTAACGTGACTCGTCCATATGGTACACACAATAAAATCATTTTTTTTTCAAAATATTAGTGAAATTGGTGAACGGCTGGCGGCTAGCCTCTAACTGCCGCCGTTTCACCGAGACATTCCGTTTCGCGGCAGTATGCTGCCGCCGGCGGTCTAGCGCGTGTCACTCGCGCGCGCGGGACGCGCTCCTTCACTCCGGGGGGGGCATCGCGGGTGGCCGGCGGCAATCGAAGCCGCCGCACCCGCTCCCTGGCCCCCCCGGACACAGTGAGCGCGCGGGCGCGCCTCCGGCAGGGCGCGCGCGCTCACTGTGCGCGATCTGGCGGCCGCCGTCGTATGACGGCGCTTTGCCTTACAGAGCCACTTTGCCGCCGTCAATCTCCGATCGGCGGTCGGCAAGTGGTTAAAGTGATTATAAAACTTTTTTTTTACTAAAATAACACACATGGTATACCTGCTCAGTGCAATGGCCATTGCACAGAGCAGCCCTGATCCTCTTCTTCTGGGATCCTCTGTTGGTGCTCCTGGCTCTCCCCCCACCTAGTGCCCCATAGGAAGCCACTTTCTATGGGGGCACTTGCATTAGCTCATTCCTATTGACACAGACAGTGAGGCTCGGACCTACCTCTACTATATCACCATAGAATTTGATTGATAGCAGTGGGTGCCAATGGCTTCAGCTGCTATCAATCAGCACTGTTAGGAGGAAGAGAGCAGAGAGAGCCACTGCTCTCATGCACAACACTGGATTGAAATCAGGCTCAGGTAAGTATAAGGGGGAAAGGGGAGGGGAGATGTTCTACCTTAATGCATAGAATGAAAGAAAGAAAAACCTGTAGGATTTAGAGCCACTTTAAGATGGCCATACACTATGTGAATTTTTGCCAGTTCTTGATAAACCAGCCCTGTTGTCCCCCTCTCGCCTGACATCTTTCCATAGAAAAATTGACGGAGCCTGATGGAAAATTTTCAGCTGAACAGCAGCCACACAATATCAGATGCAGCAGTTTTTTGAGTATTTCACAAACCATCTGCAACAGAAAGCACAGTGGCAGATTCATCTGTCTGTGCTGTATAGCGTGGATGAAGGAATCAGCTGACTGAAAAAAAAAAAAAAAAGTCTAAAAGTGTATAGCCAGCTTTTGTATGGCTGTAGCTCATTATGCGATTATAATAGGTAGCTCCTTGCAGTTATCTCATTTTGAGGGATTAAAGCAATATCTGTAAAATAGGGCAGCACAGAGGTGTAGTGGATAGCACTTTCGCCTTGCAGCAAAGTGGTCACTGGTTTGAATCCAAACCACGACACTACATGCCTGGAGTTTGCATGTTCTCCCTGTGCCTGCAAGGGTTTCCTCCAGGTACTCTGGTTTTCTCCCACACTTCAAAGACATGCTGGTAGGTAAATTAGATCCTGTCTCAATTGGCCCTATTATATGTATGAATGTGAGTTAGGGACCTTAGATTGTAAGCTCTTTGAGGGTAGGGACTGATGTGAATGTACAATGTATATGTAAAGCACTGCGTAAATTGGCATTGCTATATAAGTACCTTAAATAAATAAATAGAACAGAAAATAAATAATAATATGAAATATGATTTCGTAGTGAAATTCAAAAGTGAATTTAGCACCGCTACCTCAATAGTCTTTTAGTAACACCACTTTTGATTAAGTAAGATTAGGCTCCACGTGTTTATAAACCCGATAATGAACCTATTAAAACTGAAAGTTGGAATGTTCTACACCCACTTCAGACAAGTCCAAACTGTATCGTTCTCCAAGAATTGGAATGCTGAAATGTGATGAATTGAATGTTATTACACTTTTGCTATAATTAATCAGAATTGTGTGAATGAATGGTTTCCTAAAATGCAGTTTTAGCTTTTTACTATTTACAAACCTACTGTCTGTATCAGAATTCTGGTTCTGAAGCCTGCAAGCCATTATGGCTGCATGTCATGTGTCATTGTATTCATGGTAATAAAATCATCAGAAGCATTACAAAATCATGGGATGTAACAATCTCCTATGTTTTCAGTTCTGTTCTTACTTTTGCAGAAATGCAAAACTGAACAGCCTTTGGTTATGTGCATATACAGTATGATGTACACAATTCTGAGATACTGTATTTCCTCCGGCAGTTGCTCCCTTTAAAATGGAAAGTTAAAATCAATGTAAATGTCTCAGCTTATCATCAGCTGAGAGCAGCACATCTGAGTACACATCAGCACTAATCCATTTGTCATAAGAGCAATAGCGAAATCCCATATGTATCCTAATTTCCTGACCTTAACCCACAAGGCCAGCATTACAATAAAAGCAGCCACAATCTCCTGACATAACAGACCAGTCTATTCCTTTGTATTTGACTCAGTGGTCTCTGATGACACACACTTCCTGAGTTTCTACCATGTACATTTGCCAAACCTATAGTGTAATTCTTTGTTAAAAAAGTAAAAAATAAAATAAAGGAATAAAAAAGAAATATTATGGAATGCGTTGTCTTCAGGAATTTCCTTGAACTAATTTTCCTGATCTGTTCTCAATCTAATCCTCACCATCCACACATGTGCAAATATTTTTCAGATCCAACATCTGGTCTTACAAAGGCTTCTAAACAATACCATAGTGAAGCTCTTTTACCCCGAAAGATCGATTTGCTGAATCTTCATCTGACTAGTCTTGTGAACATTTGTTGTTTACAGGAAAGCTCTATATCTTGTTGCTTTTACATTTAAACTAGGGATGCAATACCATTTTTTTTACGAGTATGAGTGCCAATGCTTTTTGTTTAGTACTCACCGATACCAATTACCAATATCTACCGCAACTGTGTCAGCTGTCAGCAATGGTACAAAGCATTGAAAAGTTATTTACAAGTGAAATAAATATGTCAGAGGTGTAGAAATATTAGCGAACAAAGCAAACAACATTTTTTTTAATTATTAAGAGTTTATAAAATAGAAGTGAACAAAAAAAAATCAGCAGGGAAATAATAATTAAATGGAGAAGGAGAATAAGGAGTTAATTAAGGTTGAATAGAGTAAATTAAGAGTTAATAAGGGGTTAAACAGAGGAACATTTAATAAAAAAAACAAAAAAAACAATTTTTCTTACTTGACAGGTTGCTTTGACCGCCTACCATCCGGGCCATTTCTGGCACTTCGCTTCTACATGTAAAAATCTATTTTTTTTTTGCTAGAAAATTGCTTAGAACCCCCAAACAATATATCTTTTTTTTTTAGCAGAGACCCTGTAGAATAAAATGGTGGGTGTTTCGAATTTATATGTCACATGGCATTTGCGCAGCTGTTTTTCAAATGCAATTTTTTTGGAAAAAAGTGGTTTTTTTTTACACTATCATGAATAAAAAAAACAACAAAACACTAAAGTTAGTCCATTTTTTTTTTGCACATTGTGAAAGATGATGTTATGCTGAGTGAATAGATACTTAACATGAAATGCTTTAATATTGCGTCTGCCTGTGGAATGGCAGCAAACTATGGTGCTTAAAATTCTCCATAGGCGACACTTTGAACTACTTTACAGGTTACCAGTTTAGAGTTACACAGAAGGTATGGTGCTATAATTATTGCTCTCGCTCTGATGTTCGCGACAATACCTCACATGTGTGGTTCGATCACCATGTACATATGCGTGCGGGGGTAAAGTATGCGTTCGCCTTTGCACGTAAGCATGGTGGGACAGGGCACTTTAAATTCTTTTTATTATTATTTATTTATTTATTACAAAAATATTTTTTTAATACTAACCTTATTACTATCACAAGGAATGAACAACATCCCTTGTGAGAGCATGGGCCGTGACAGGTCCTCTTTATGGAGAGATATGGGGTCTATTAGACCCCATATCTCTCCTCTGGCCTCCCATGTAGCCGATCAGACACAGATGGTTAGTTTACACTTCAGCTGTCAACAGGGGAACACACTGACTGCTAAATGAGTCATCATTTGTTAAGGAAGTGGCGGCCCCGCTCCCTAACAACCAATAATTGCCAGATTGTCAGTGGGGGAATCCTGCTGACAGCTAAAAGAACCAAGGCTGAAAGTATCGGTTTCAGGTATCGGAGCATTTGCACAAGTACCGATACTTGTGCAAATGCTTAGTATCCACACTGATACCGATGCCAGTATCAGTATCGGTGCAACTCTAATTTAAACCAATATTGTAGCTTTCTTTTTTAATGGTTGATTAAAATGTAACTCTGCTCCTGTGCAAAAAAAATATAGCAAATAAAAGAAAGCAATATAGCATATACAATTGCTACACAAGACATGTTGTAATTTAATGGTATTAAAAAGTACCTTTCCTTTTCAATCCGAAGTTGATGTAATTTACCATTATATTCAATGAAATTTGGCAACCTGGACATGTTCTGTATATCATTGATTTACAGAATGCCTCAAGAAATGTAATTTCCTGCTTGTGTGATTGACTTATTTATACAAGATACAAGTCACATTTTTGGCATCCTCAGCAATAAGAATTTCAGTTTCGATGAGATACTGCCCAAGGGTTAAATACTTCTGATGGGATACAGTCCCTAAAGCTTTTCTTTTCTGAAAGCTGAGAGGGCACTAGTCCCATTCAGAATCAGTTTGCAAAGGTCATGGTGAAACAAACAGCTATTTCTTTAGAGAAGAAACAGCAATCTGCAACAAAGTTTGTTAGCCCCTTTATGACAAGCTGACACATATGTGCAGAGGGAAAAGGGTGGGCCTTGAGCCACACACCCCGCATATACCGTATGTATCAATGGGCATTGTTTTTTTATGTGAGAGAGTGTTCACTGCGTGCTCTCAGCATAGAGACCGAGCTGTCTCAGACAGCTTTCAGTCTGGGCTACAGATCCATAGCTGGTGGGCCCAGTCATGTGCTGCTGTGACATTGGTCGCATGATCGCTGATCTTTCCTGCCCCCGGGCATTCTGAACTATTTAAAGGCATGCCACAGAGGGTGGTAAGGAGTTAAAATCTATACAATGTACACTGATTACCCAGAGGTGATTGTTTTTTTTCTCAACAAAAGTGGAGTTACTCTTAAGGCCTCATGCACACAGAACATTTTTCAAACTCTTCTAGAAGCCTTGACTCCTGGCAGCAGTATTTTGGCAGAAAAAACGCTGGATGCTTGGAAAAAAAAACGCTTTTCGAGTGTCAAGCATTTTTTTCTGCCAAAACTCTGCTGCTCCTGGACACTTTTATTTTTTTTTTTGTTTGCCCCCGCCACTAAATGCTGCTAAAAGCCAAGTGTGCATGGACACATAGGTTAACATGCAGGGGAGTTTAGAGGCAAAAATAAAAACGCCTGGCACTTCTAACAGCAGTTGTAAAAACATCCTGTGCGTGTGAGGCCTTAAATTTCTGATCTCGGTCTTTCCAGCCTGCAGGAGAGATGTGAGGTCATATTGACCCCATATCTTTCCATAAAGAGGACCTGTCACGCACCATTCCTATTACAAGGGATGTTTACATTCCTTGTAATAGGAATAAAAGTGGTCAAAAAAAAAAATTAAAGAGACAGTGTAAAAATAAAAAAATAAAAGTAAAATAAATAATAATGATAAAAAATAATTTATTTATAAGTCCCCCCATCCCCGTGTGCTTGAGCGCAGAAGCGAACGCATACGTAAGCCCCGCCCACATATGTAACCGGTGTTCAAACCACACATGTGAGGTATCACCGCATGCGTTAGAGCGAGAGCAACAAATTCTAGCACTAGACCTCCTCTGTAACTCTAAACATGTAACCTATAAAAAAATTTAAAGTGTCGCCTATGGAGATTTTTAAGTACCAAAGTTTGGCGCAATTCCATGAGTGTTCGCAATTTTAAAGCATGACATGTTGGGAATCAATTTACTCGGTGTAACATCCTCTTTTACAACATACAAAAAAATTGGGCTAACTTTACTGTTTTGTATTTTTTTAATTCACTAAACTGTTTCTTTTCCAAAAAAAAAGTGTTTCAAAAATTCCTGCGCTAATATCATGTGATATAAAAAGTTGCAATGATTGCCATTTTGATTGCTAAAAAAACATATATAATGTTTGGGGGTTCTGAGTAATTTTCTAGCAAAAAAATTATGATTTTTACATGTAGGAGAGGAGTGCCAGAAATGGCCCGGTAAGGAAGTGGTTAAACTGTTTTGTTTTTTACATTGAAGAATGGGGTACATACATTTAATGTCAATTTATGTACACATATGCTGTCTTTGCACTTCAAAAATGTGAGTGACCATTCGTTTTAATACATCATTAAAAGTTTTTTAGTACCATCTGCACTATCGATTATTTATGTTCCCTACATGCACGGTCCTGGATCTCACTGATTTATGAGCTGTTGTGGATTCCCATTGATTGAAAGTCTGAGTTCGAGGTCCTCCTTCTGGAGTTTACAAACCAAAAGCGTTTTTGACCCTCCGTAATAGGGGGTCATTGACTTCTGGTAAGAGACTTGGAGTGGTGGTGCCTTTGGTGGTGGGCTATCTGCTGAACACATAGGACTTTTTGCTCAAGATTTCAGTGATTTTTTATATATGGACTTTTTTGTATTTCATATATCAATTGTTTTTATGGAATTTCTTTGCGCTGCAGTTATAATTTAATTCTATTGAGGGGTTCCACCAAAAACCTATCTGCGTAGTCGCATTGTGTTACATGTTCTTTTTTAGCCCAAAGCGCAGGATTTTTTCTGTATACATTTAACCACTTACAAACCGGAAGGTTTTCCAGCTTTAGGACTAGAGCACTTTTTGCGATTCGGCGCTGCGTCGCTTTAACTGACAATTGCACGGTCGTGCGACGTTGTACCCAAACAGAATTTGCGTCCTTTTTTCCCACAAATAGAGCTTTCTTTTGGAGAATTTTGATCGCCTCTGCGTCATTTCTGATCGCCGCTATAAACAAAAGAAGAGCGACCATTTTGCAAAAAAACCCAAATTTCTTACATTTTGATAAAATTAAAATACAAAAAAAAATACAAAAAAAACATTTTTTTCACCGTTTTTGGACGATTTATATAATTCCTCATATTTGTGATAAAAAAAATCGCAATCAGCGTTTATTGATTGGTTTGCGCAAAAGTTGCCATGTTTAAGGATGGTGAGAATTAATTTCTGGGGTTTTAATTTTTTTTTTATTTTTTACTAGTAATGGCGGCGATCTGCGATTTTTAGCGGTACTGCGATATTGCAGCGGACATGTCGGACATTTTTGACACTTTTTTGGGACCAATGACATTTATTCAGCGATCAGAAATGTAAATGTCCACTAATTACTGTATAAATGTCATTGGCAGTGAAGGGGTTAACCTGCGGGGGGGGAGAGCTAGGGGTTAACTGTGTTCCCTGGGTGTGTTCTTACTGTGGGGGGGTTGGGCTAACATGGGCATGAGAGATCTAACTGATCCCAATGACAGGGATCAGTAGATCTCTCATGCCCCTACTAACAGAGCGGGGAACCGCCGTGTTTACATCGGTGGTTCCCCGTTCTTTCCCTGTGGCCGCTCATCGCGGCTCGCCGGCGGACAGCGGGTCCGCCCGAGCCGCGGGCACACCCCTCAGGAGTGTGGCAGGCGCGCGCGCGCCCCCTAGTGGCTGTTCGCATATCGCTGTCTTTTTACGGCGATTCGCGCTCAGCATCCCGACTGCCGCCGTGAAAACACGGCGCGCGGTCGGGAAGTGGTTAAAGGGTGTCTTGACTAAAAAAAGGTTGAGAAGCACTGCTCTATAACGGTTCCACATGCCCCCCTGCACAGCAGTCCTGATCTCCAGTGTGCTGCCGAGGGAGGTGGGAATGGGCTACAGCTGGATCAGTAACACATTCCAAAATTTACCATTTATGCAACCTGATTTCAAGCAACAATTACAAAAGAAAGGTATAATTGGGCTTTAAATTCTTAGAATTGCTAAATGTGCTTGAAATAGACACAAAAGGTTACATTGTATAGAAGTCCATAGAGATTACAAGAAAAGTTACAGAACAAACTCTTATCTAAAAAGAAAAAAATTGTGATGTAATGAGCTGCTTGTGTGCAAGAATGTATTTCTTCTCTTTTGACTAGCTAGCACTCATTTTGGGCTTATTCATTAATAAAATACTGCATGTACACTGCAAAAAGCTGTATAAAACCCAAAACCAAAAATGTAATATATTTCAGCTTACCAGTTGGATGCATCAGTTTTCTTTTATTTTTCAGGCTTTTCCTCTCTGTTTCCAACTGGTGTTCTGGCCAGTAACACACCTCCTGTAAAGGCCCGTACACACGGTATAATAATCGGCCAACAATGGTCGTCCAACAGCCTGTTGTCTGATAATCCGATCATTAGTATGCACGATCCAACAGACAATTTCCAATAATCGTCCAACAGAAGTTGTCTGTGAAGACTAGAAAACTTTTGTTGGCTAACAAGGCATTGGCCAATTGTTGGTTTGTGTGTATAGAAGTTGGCCAACAAAAGTTGAAAGTGCAAACACGCATGCTCGTAATCCAGGAAGTGTTCGGTTGTGTAAACCTGCATTCCTAATTCACAAATCACATTCACCTGAACTTCCTCTTTATACACTCGTAACACATCACTACATTCAGCTTTGTTGGATGATTACTTGACTACCGTCAGTACGCTAGACAAAACCGCCAACAGCCAATTTGGACAAAAGTTGGACGTTCAACAATCGGTGCGTGTGTATGAGGCTTTAGAGTGCCTACACTCAAGTGTCCCTGTTGGAAGATTTTCCCTCTATTAGTGTTCTGATGTCAACATAAAATTCAAGTGGTTGTAAACGCTGACATATACACAGTGAAGTGACTGGCCTCAGGTGAAACAAATCCTCACACATAAGTTGTACCTGTTTATCTGTAGCCCTCTCTCCTCTACAGTCTTCCAAACCACACATATTTTCACACCATCTCTCAGCGCTAAAAAGCAGGGGCAGAGAGCTGAAGTTACACTCAGTGAGAGGAGCTCTGAGAGCTGATTGGAGGGAATGGACACCCCCCTTGGCACAACACACAGGAACAGAGCCGTGGCTGCCGAGCACAGACTTTGCCCTCCTTGTCACCATTTTTCTCTTGGTGTCAGGAAAACTTCTCAGAAGTAACTCATGCTTATAGCAGTTGCCAGAAATTAAACTGAGTACTCTGAATTGAGTCAAGTACACATAATAGAAGGATATGCTTTGTTCATATTTCATGTCAGAGGTTTATAACCATTTTAACAGGGGCACAGAAAGCAAATGACAGGTGTTCTAATCTCTCTCCACTCTATCCTAAACGAAAAGTTTTGCCTTTGGTTACACTTTAAGATTTCTCACTCAATTCCCCCATCCATGTTAAACAACATGGATAAACAAATCTGCGAATTGTATTCTGATAGCAGAATACCCGAGTGATGACTGCACCTGGTCGGATGCGGGCACTGTTCGGCCAAAAAGTTTTCCATCTGGCTCCTTTGACAAAAGTCAATTAAAAAATAAGCTTTTATCGAGCTGGGTGATGCTGACAGGGCTACCCATGAAATAATTATTGTTCGATTCAGCAGGAATTGCCTGATATTTAATCTGTGTATGGCCAGCTTTACTGAATAAGTGTTCATACAACCAGCACATACAAAATCATCAATAATTACAGCTAATGGCCATATATCAAATCAAAGAGACCCAGTTTTTTTAAATGTCTCAGATAACGTAAGGTATATGTGAACCTTCACCTTGTAAAACAACCAGTTCAGTTCAAAACAGAAATGAAAGGCAAACATTCGTGTATACATATAAAAAACATTATAAATACCTTTTTTCCTTTTTATAAGTGATCACATTCCCTCTGTTCTCAGCTGCATAAAGAGATCAGAGAGCTGGGGAGGAGAAACAGCAGCACACTAATCATCACAGTGAATAGCCATGTGGGAGGGTGTGCCAGGTCAAGTCTGATCATTGGAGGAGAGCAGGCTGAGTTCTCAGTACAGCCAAAAAAACTCACCACACTGTGCTCTTCTGCCTAGAGCAGTCAGTTTTTAATAGGAAAGCAGAGGGAATGACAGGATCACCAGGGATTTCACACAAAGGAAGCAATATAAAGAGAACGGGATACTTTTTCTTATGAGTTTCTTATGAGTTACTAGAGACTTTCCCTGATTTCTAGAGACGTTCCCTGATTTCTAGATACTGTCCCTAATTTCTAGAGACTTTCCCTGATTTCTAGAGTCTTTCCCTGATTTCTAGAGACTGTCCCTGGTTTCTAGAGACTGTCCCTGATTTCTAGAGACTGTCCCTGATTTCTAGATACTGTCCCTGATTTCTAGAGACTTTCCCTGATTTCTAGAGACTGTCTCTGATTTCTAGAGGCTTTCCCTGATTTCTAGAGACTATCCCTGATTTCTAGAGACTGTCCCTGATTTCTAGAGACTTTCCCTGATTTCTAGAGACTGTCCCTGATTTCTAGAGACTTTCCCTGATTTCTAGAGACTGTCCCTGGTTTCTATAGACTGTCCCTGGTTTCTAGAGACTGTCCCTGATTTCTAGAGACTGTCCCTGATTTCTAGAGACTGTCCCTGATTTCTAGAGACTTTCCCTGATTTCTAGAGACTGTCCCTGATTTCTAGAGACTTTCCCTGATTTCTAGAGACTGTCCCTGATTTCTAGAGACTGTCCCTGATTTCTAGAGACTTTCCTTGATTTCTAGAGACTGACCCTTATTTCTAGAGACTATCCCTGATTTCTAGAGACTTTCCCTGATTTCTAGAGCCTTTCCCTGATTTCTAGAGACTATCCCTTATTTCTAGAGACTTTCCCTGATTTCTAGAGACTATCCCTGATTTCTAGAGACTTTCCCTGATTTCTAGAGACTGTTCCTGATTTGGAACAAAGTCCCTCTGTCCCTCTTTCTTCCTTGTGTGTCCCTCATTTTGGTCTGGTCTATATAGTTTATAGTATATAAAATGCACTTTTTATCTTTCAAAAAGTGTTTCCCGGTAATAAGCCTTTCATCCAATTTCTAAATTGCTGTATCTGTAAATTTCAAAAGCCAATATAAAGGAATAGTAGTGGTTAAAAAAGCACTGGTAGGTTTAGCTAATCACTGTTTTTGTATAATTCTCCTTTAAGGGGGCATGGCAGGGGTGTGTCCTTTGCCTACATACTACCTACAGGTAAGCCTATAAATAATTCACACAGTATGCAGCTGGTGACATCACTGATGTATGCGCTCTGCAGGTCTGCCATACCATGCCGGAACTTCAGAGCATGGTATGGCAGACCTGCAGAGCGCATGCGCCGGTGAAGTCACAAACTGCATACAGTGTGAAATATTTATGGGCTTACCTGTAGGTAAAAATCACAAAGTGGACTTTACCACTGCTTTAAGGTTTATCTAAACCCAAGAACAAAATATAATGAATTGCAGCTTGCCAGTCCTAAGATATAGTGGCTATATTGCTGCAACCGAGGGCTCCCGCACACATGCATGGGAGTGATGTCATCACAGCCCTGCCTACAGCTGGAGTCTGCGAATCCCTAAGGAAGACTGGGGGAAGATGAAAGCCCTGTTAGCGATGACATCGCTCTGCTGGAGGGCTTTGTTCTAAGGTACATTTCATAATGTATGCAATTTTTCTTTACTGCAGTGGTTTACAAGGGCTTTAAGTGTATGTACATTATAAAGGAAAATGTTCTATGCTTGAATAATATATGATACGTGGCCCATATTGTGTGCTGATTTGACCTAGTTGGATGAAGGGAATATAACAACCAAAGGACAATTGACTGAATTTTGCCCAGAAATCCATGCAGTAAAAAAAAAAAAAATGTGATCTATTTTTGATAGTTCTTTCTTTGGCTTCCAGCTGGTTTATATAATTCCAATTACTCAGAATAGCCCATTTCTGACAGAAGGAGAGACAGAAGGACAGATCGGTTCATGGGATTTTATTCTATGCTTCCATTTGTTCTAGAATTAGCAAAGCTTTTTTGTAATTCAACACCAAGGCAAGATTTCTGTGCTTAATAAGAAAGGAGCAAAGCAGGATGTGACTCACCTACACTGTTCAGGCTGCAGAGGTGACGTGACTCATGCTACAGGCATTTCAAACACAATCGTGTTTTGTGTCACACTGATATTTTTGTTTGGATAAAATCTGTGTGTCTGTCATAAGATAGTTGTGTCTGCTGATTTCCATGTACATACAGACATACAGCCTGTCTAAAACCATTTAGGAATGGAAAGTGAATAATATTATTTTCTCTACAGCTGCACTGGATAGTAATATAGAGTAATATGAATGAATTAAAAGTGAAAAAAATGTGTGCTAAGAGTATTGATGGTGTCACATGGCCTTGATAAAAAGATATTAAATGAGTGTTTTGTGGGCCTCCTCTGGACTCTGCTTAAAGTGGTTCTAAAGGCTCAAGGGTTTTTATCTTCATGCATTCAATGTACAAAGGTAAAAAACCCATTGTCCTATTGTGATCCAACGATGTGCACAAAAGTCTCTGCTCTCCAAGGACTTTCCCTCCTCATTGGCTGAGACGCCAGGGGCATCCATTGGCTCCTGCTATTGTAAATCACAGCCAGTGAGCCAACGAGAAAAGAGATGGGGCAGGGCCGAGCCACAACTCCGTGTCTGAATGGAGAGAGCCTGCTCAGGTGCCCCCATAGCAAGCTGTTTGCTTTGGGGGCATTTGGCAGGAAGGTGGAGCCAGGAGCACTGGTGAAGGACCTGAGAAGAAGAGGATTGGGGCTGCTCTGTGCAAAACCATTACACAGAGCAGGTAAGTATGACATGTTTGTTTTTTTTTTTAAACTTGACTTTAATATCACTTTAAAGTGAATCTGTCACATTATCAGAATTCAGCACAAGGTGACAGGTTCTCTTGAAAGCCCCTTCCATTCTCTACTGATACTAACCTTCCCTGAGCTTCCTATTAATTATTCATGTTCATTATAGGTACGTATATAGCACTGGCAATTTATGCAGCTCTTTACATACAGTATCTCACAAAAGTGAGTACACCCCTCACATTTTTGTAAATATTTTATTCTATCTTTTCATGTGACAACACTGAAGAAATGACACTTTGCTGCAAAGTAGTGAGTGTACAGCTTGTATAACAGTGTAAATTTGCTGTCCCCTCAAAATAGCTCAACACACAGCCATTAATGACTAAACCGCTGGCAACAAAAGTGAGTACACCCCTAAGTGAAAATGTCCAAATTGGGCCCAAAATGTAAATATGTGGCCACCATTATTTTCCAGCACTGCCTTAACCCTATTGGGCAGGGAGTTCAGAAGAGCTTCACAGGTTGCCACTGGAGTCCTCTTCCACTCCTCCATGACAACCACAGAGCTGGTGGATGTTAGAGACCTTGCGCTCCTCCACCTTCCATTTGAGGATGCCCCACAGATGTTCAGTAGGGTTTAGGTCTGGAGACATGCTTGGCCAGTCCATCACCTTTACCCTCAGCTTCTTTAGCAAGGCAGTGGTCATTTTTGGAGGTGTGTTTGGGGTCGTTATCATGTTGGAATACTGCCCTGCGGCCCAGTTTCCAAAGGGAGGGGATCATGCTCTGCTTCAGTATATCACAGTACATGTTGGCATTCATGGTTCCCTCAATGAACTGTAGCTCCCCCGTGTCGGCAGCACTCATGCAGCCCCAAGCCATGACACTCCCACCACCATGCTTGACTGTAGGCAAGACACACTTGTCTTTGTACTCCTCACCTGGTTGCCGCCACACACGCTTGACACCATCTGAACCAAATAAGTTTATCTTGGTCTCATCAGACCACAGGACCTGGTTCCAGTAATCTATGTCCTTAGTCTGCTTGTTTTCAGCAAACTGTTTGAGGGCTTTCTTGTGCATCATCTTTAGAAGAGGCTTCTTTCTGGGTCGACAGCCATGTAGACCAATTTGATGCGGTGTGCGGCGTATGGTCTGAGCACTGACAGGCTGACCCCCCACCCCTTCAACCTCTGCAGCAATGCTGGCAGCACTCATACCTCTATTACCCCAAGACAACCTCTGGATATGACGCTGAGCACGTGCACTCAACTTCTTTGGTTGACCATGGTGAGACCTGTTCTGAGTGGAACCTGTCTTGTTAAACCGCTGTATGGTCTTGGCACCATGCTGCAGCTCAGTTTCAGGGTCTTGCCATCTTTATGTAGAGCAACAATTTGTTTTTTCAGATTCTCAGAGAGTTTTTTTCCCATGAGGTGCCATGTTGAACTTTCAGTGACAAGTATGAGAATCACATGACACCGGGGAAAATGGCTAATTGGGTCCAGTTTGGACATTTTCACTTAGGGGTGTACTCACTTTTGTTTCCAGTGGTTTAGACATTAATGGCTGTGTGTTGAGTTATTTTGAGAGGACAGAAAATTTACACTGTTATACAAGCTGCACACTCACTACTTTACATTGTAGCAAAGTGTCATTTCTTCAGTGTTGTCACATGAAAAGATATAACAAAATATTTACAAAAATGTGAAGTGTGTACTCACTTTTGTGAGATACTGTATATATTGTACATTCATATCAGTCCATGCCCTCAAAGAGCTTGCAATCTAAGGTCCCTAAATCAATTTAATTTTCTCATTTTCATACAGACACATACACATAGGAGTGTGGGAGGAAACCGGAGTACCCAGAGGAAACCCATGCAGGCACAGGGAGAACATGCAAACTCCAGGCAGGTAGTGCTGTGGTCGAGATTTGAACCAACAACCTAGTGCTGCCAGGCCTTTGACCTGTGTGGCAGTATATAGGAACAAGTCTCACTTCCTGTTGTCTTGAGATAGGAAGTGAAGAAAAATCTCTCCAGTGGGATAACAAAAATTAAATAAATAAATAATTTGCCAGAGATTTTAAAGCTGAAGTTGAGTTAAAATGTTTTGTAATGACAGTACCAAGGACATTACTTACCTATAAGGAAGTGTATCCTACATCCTGCTGGCTGCTGGGTAATGTAAACATGCTCCCTTCAGTGATGCCAGATCCTACTCATGGCTGTGAACTTCAGGCACTGCATGGGTTAACTGCCTCTGCCGCTCACCCTCCACATCTGCCCCTCTCATCCATTCATAAAACTCATTGTATTATTTTCATAGAATGCAAGAGAAAGCAGATGAATGATGGAATGCAAGAGATGCGAAAAAACGAGAGGAACCCCTTCTTCCTTTCACAGACCACTTTGTATTCTGTCAAAATAATACGAGCAGCTTTGTGACTGGATGAGGGGGGCATGCATGGATAGTGAATGGTGTGATCCTTCACAGTTACAGCCAAGGCAGTTAACCCATGCAGTGCCCAAAGTTCAGAGCTGCAAGGATGATCTGGCATCACTGAAAGGAGGATTTTTACAATAACCAGCAGCTGATGGGAAAATATGATACCCTCATTACCCTGCGTTCACACAGGGGTGATCTGACTTTGGCACTACTTTGCTAGGCAACTTACAACGTGACTTCAGCGCAACTTCAGCATGACTTTGGGTGACTTACACCACGACTCCATGCCAGGCGACTTTGCCTGTAGCCAATCAGAGAAGGGAGGGAGGGGAGTTGCCTGGGTAAATTCTTTTTTTTTTCCTGTAAGTTGCTTCAATATAGATGGGGGATCCGACTTGGATGCGACTTCTATTGAATTCTGTGGGTACAAGTCGCCTTGAAGTCGCGTAGGAACCTTTTCTGACGTTTTTTTTTTTTTTTTTTTAATTTATTGAACTAGATGGACTTGTGCCTTCTTTTCACCCTGGCTAACTATGTAGCTATGTAACTATGAAGTCGCAGCGACTTCAGTAGTGTACATTAAGACAGCTCCCATTCACTTCAATGGGATTTCCTTTATGTTCCTGGTGCTGTACACCCCAAAATTATTTTGACTAAACTTCAGCTTTTTTTTTTTTTCCCATTAACCACTTGCCGACCGTCAATTGACGGCGGCAAAGTGGCTCTGTAACGCGGATCGCGGTCATATGACGGCGGCCGCGTGATCGCGCGCTCACTGTGTTCGGGGAGGGCCAGGGAGCGGGTGCGGCGGCTTCGATTGCCGCCGGCTACCCGCGATGGCCCCCCCGGAGTGAAGGAACAGAGGTCCGTGTATGTAAACACGGACCTCCGTTCTGTGAAGGGGGAAGGGCTGTGATCACAGCCTTCCTGTATACGAAGGCTGTAACCACTTCCCTTCCCCAGCTAGGGCAGTCCCCCCACAGTTAGAACACGCCCAGGGAACATACTTAACCCTTAGAGCGCCCCCTGTAGGTTAGCCCCTTCACTGCCAATGGCATTTACACAGTAATCAGTGCATTTTTATACCACTGATCGCTGTATAAATGCCAATGGTCCCAAAAAAGTGTCAAAATGGTCCGACATGTCCACTGAAATATCGCAGTACCGCTAAAAATTGCAGATCGCCGCCATTAATAGTAA
>BLSH010260306.1:175054-191503 GCA_018402905.1 Glandirana rugosa
GTGACAGCCCCTGTAAACGTAGGTACCCCTGTGAGCACTGATTGTCTGCCGCCACCAACTCGAACTGTGGGGAACCCCGTCACACTGAATAAGTTACCCCCATCCCGGAAATGACAATATACTGCGGGATTACCCGTCCCTAAAAGGGGTCAAAACCTCCAATATCCTTCCAGGTCCATCAGACCTCCTATCTCGAGGGGGACGACGTCTTCGTACCCTTGAGAGCGGATTGGGAAAAACGGTTTATCTTCCCCTCTGACCACCGTCCTGGCTCCTTCCTCCTCTGTGAGAAGGAAAAGGACATGACCGACCCCTCGGCCTTCTCGACCTTCTATCGAGGGTCGACCCCCGATTACTGGGTCTTTTACAGAGACTGGGACCGAACCTCTTACTTGTCTTACATCACGGACTGAATCGATGGCTAAGGCCCTACCCCCATTGAATAAGTCACACTGCCCCAAGGGGTGTCAAGCTCAACCACCGCCGTCTGTTAGTCACGAGTGTCCCCATGGATGCAAATGTCCCCGACAGTGCAAGGGTGTAACCTTGCAGGATTTACACAATTGCTTTTTACCAACGTTACCACACTACCAGAGTCAAGCAGTGCAGTGAGAAGCTTTCCATCAACAAAAATCACACAGATTTGCTTCTCCATGCGATTTGAACATGATGCTGTATATGCAACCTGTGCAAAAAGAGAAAGGCGTCTATTTACATAGGTATAATTGCATGGGTTCATCATTTAGGGGACAATTGACAGCAATATGGCCCAATGCATGGCATCGGTAGCATTGCATGTGTTCTATACCCAGTTGTTTCTAGGGCCCCCAAGACCTTCGTGGATTCTTTGGTCAGTCTCCAGGTCTAGAGCCCACAGTCTCTTTAACCATAGCAGTCTTATCAAATTTCCCCACTGCCCTGAACCCTGGAACAGCCTTACCAGGTCCGCTGGGTGATCTTTCACCCCTAGATACATTGGAGTGGGACGCAGATGAGTGCAAGTCCTCAGCAGCAGTGTATCTCTCCACGAGGTCCACAAGTTGGGTGACGGTTTTGGGGTCCCCATGACTGACCCACATCCTCAAAGCAGCAGGGAGCTCATGTAGATAGCGGTCCATGACCACGCGCTCCACAATCTGGGGAGCTGGCACTGTCTCCGGCTGTAGCCACTTCCTGGTGAGGTGGACCAGGCCGGACATCTGTGAGCGGGGTGGCTTGTCGGCGTGTTAGGTCCACTGATGCACCCGTTGGGCCCGGACTGCCATTCTGACCCCTAGGTGCCTTTAGTGTCTCATAGTTCTGGGCCTTATCTGCTTCCAGATCAAAGTAGGCTTTTGTGGTTCACCGGTCAGGAATGGTACTAACAGTCCCACCCACTGTTCATTTGGACATCCTTCATGAAGAGCGACTCTTTCAAAAGTCGTGAGATACGCCTCCAGGTCATCTTCTGCATGTGGTAAGAGGCGCGTACTAACTTTGGTTCCACTGTTATCGGAGGTGCAGGCAACTTTTTTGACTCCAGTAGGGCTTCCGCAAACTGTTGATTCATCTCCTGTTGAGCCGCTTGTTGTGCTGCGGCGGCTTCTGCGACCTGGCGGTTGGTTTCCCGCTGACCTGCCTGATGTGCTGCAGCGGCCTCTGCGACCTTGTGGTTGGTTTCCCGCTGAGCTGCATTGGCTTGTAACAGGGTCTTCAATATCTGCTCTGTCTTGGAAAGACACCGGCTGAACTCCACCAAGTGTGGGATATTAGCTCATGGGGATCAACTTTTCTGAGGAAAAATAGTCAGCATGCAGGCAACTTCCTTTAAAATCTGGCGGCTTGCCAGGTTTATTGGTAAAGGATTTGCATATTAAAAACAAATAAAGCAGAAAATAAATCCTTGCCGTCTGGCGCTAAACTAAACATTATAGTTTCCTCACTATATGGCGTGCAGTTGGCCCCTGACACCCACAAAACATAAGCCACAATGCAAACCTTGTCTTTTAAAGTCCAAACAGACGCAGAGCTGCCTCAGATCCCTCTCTGAGTTCCAGGTCAGAGCCCAAATGAGATCTCTTCCAGATTATTTAAGCCACATGCTGATGGACTCCAGTGGACCACAAACTCCGGAATCAAAACTAGCCCTGCCATGGTGGCTGGTAAAATCCGGACGAGGCGACAGGTAGCATCTGTTTACCACTTTGCCTCACATATTGTCACACCTGCCATAACTACATTCTTACAAGTCTGTTCCACAACATACTATATGGGGGCTATACTGTCTTGTGTAGCCTGGACTGCTGAGATCTGAAATACGTGATCACTCATTCATTACACTCAAATGCCTATAAATATTTTTTTCCATTTCCCATTACAAAATTTGGCAAATTGCTATGTTTCCCAATCCATCTGTCTGTGGCCAGAAATAGAGAAGAAAACATTTTCTCATGTACATCCAGTTGTTTACTGGCTCTCATCCTAAAATAGATTAATATAACAGATATTTCAACCACCACAAAGAGAACAAACCGTCAGTAATCCAATTTGTTTTAAACTGAAACTATCAAGAGGGTTTCTGTTCATAAATGGGTTAATATTGGAATTAGTGGCTTTTGGGTCTCTGAATGATTCATGGCATACTGAGCAATACCGCCTAACTAGGCAATATATTAGCTGGACAGGTATTACTTGGTCAACAGTGTCATGCCAGTGATCCATTGACCCATACAGCTTGAGAAGGTGCATAACATTCTCACTGGTCAGCAAAAACTGATTATGGGGCAGACAGGAAACAAGCTGATAAAGGAGTAGGAGGGGGAGAGGAGGCAGACTTGGACTTGAATGCAGATAGGGTTTGGGGGGGGGGTGCTTCATAGAAGCTGCTCAATGTTTATTAGGAGGAGATGCAGGTTGGGAGATAACTGTGAACCATGGGGAAAAAAGTGGGAGTGGAAGCAGAATGATATCTAATTGTGAGCTGTAGGAAAGAAGAAAAAGTTGGTAGACATACTATGCAGCAAGTAGGGAAGGAGTTGGTCATGGACTGGAACGGGTGCGAGCAGAAAGGAGGCAAAAGGAGTTGATAATTAAAATCTCCCTAATGTGGTCTCCAATATTAGTAAAACCTGAGAGGTTTTAACCCCTGCCCAATCTATCCACAGTTACAAAATATATTTTAGCTGACCACTGGAGTCATACATACTCTGTAAGTTCATATACCCAAGTGCATGTAATTCTCCAAGTGTTTGCACTTGTCATTAGTCCATTATTTTACTGCCAATGATCCATTTTTAAAAGCAAGGAAGTCAGAAGTGGAGCATTACTCTACAGAGTGAACTGAGGCTCACATGTGCTGTGAGCAGCTGGACAGGTCTGCTTTTTAAAGTGCAGGTTGTGCTAAACACGAGAAATTCAATGGAAATATATTTCAGCTTCATATGGTGTTAGAATCCTCCACTGAAAACAGAAAAATTCATTTTGTCTTAATAATAAATTTGATTGGTTCCAGCTGCTGTCAATCAAATCCTGTGAGGAGGGAGCAGGGGTGGGGCCAAGCCACTGTGTGTGTGTGTGTCTGTGGATGCACGCAGACTGGCTCGGGAATTCACTTAATCTAGTGCCCCCATAGCAAGCAGCTTGTTCTGGGAACACTCAGAGAAGAGGCAGAAGAGTGGACAGCACTGGTGGGATACCCCAAAAGAGGAGGTAAGGGGCTGCTCTGTGCAATACAATTGCACAGAGCAGGTAAGATTAACATGTATATTATTTTAACTGAAAACTGCTTTAACTAAAAGAAACATGGAGGCTGTCATTGCTAAATTAATTAGTTCCCTGTATGTCGTGTTAATGCTCTTGTTTCAATACTTTGAGTCTCTTACACTGAACAAGCAGGATGCAAGGATTCTTGACTTTTTTCTGACTTTCTAATCTGCAGAATAACAGCAAGTAACTAGCATTTTACGCAGGTCACTCACACAGGATGCAAGGATTCCTAACTTTTTTTGACTTTCTGATCTGCAGCATAACAGCCAAGTAATTAACAATTTTTGTAATAATAATGTATTCAGTAATTTTTGCAAGTACAACTTGCATATTTTTATAATCCAATATTAATATAAAATATATAGTGCTTTCCATTGAAGAGCCGCTGATGTATGGGTTTTCCGGTTCTAGATGACAACTACATTTGGGGTAATCTCACACCCTCTGACACACCAAGGCTAAAAAAAGGGTTATATTTGGGAAATACTCCCAACGAGGAAACTAAACAGTATGGCAAAAGCAATAATGAATAACAGACAATAAATCGGCACAACACTACAAACAAAAGAGGAACAAGTGTCTCTGCACCTAAGCCCTGAAACTAGGGAGGTCCTACCTAAAGGGGTAGTACTGGAAGTTAAAGGTCCTTTAGTCGTTCCAAACCCCTCACACTGGCCATGTATTATATCCATTGGGGTCCAAAGCTCCTGCGTTCGGTTTAAACAGATCCCACAGTATAGGGCCTAAGTACATAAATTGCATCCTAATGTAAGGTGCCACTAACACTGAAAGGGAAATGACAACTGTAGTGCGAGGGCAATGGTGACAGCCCATTCCGTGCAGCTGTAGTCCAGGGAGTGCTGAAGACCGATATCCACATATGTATATACTGTATGCAGGGCAGCCATCAGAAAATTTGGGGCCCCTTACACAGCTTTAGGTCTGGGCCACCAACATTCCCCAGGGCCTGCCCACTGGCTGTCCCTCCGAATCTGCCCACTGGCCATCCCACCGAGTCATCATCCACTTCCCTCTCCACCATGTAACTCTCATCCTCATCCCCACCGAGAATTATCTGCATCCCTCTCCAGGAGTGGGATGGATGATTCTGGGTGGGGATGAGGATTATGGAGAGGGATTGATGTTCCTGGGTGGGTATGAGGATGATGGAGAGGGATGGATGATCCTAGGTGGAGATGAGGATGATGGAGAGGGATGGATGATCCTGGGTGGGGATGAGGGTGATGGAGAGGGATGGATGATTTTGGGTGGGGATGAGGAAGATGGAGAGGAATGGATGGTCTTGGATGGGGAATGAGGATTATGGAGTTAAATCATGCCACAACATGATAATGACCTCAAACACATCTCCAAGATGACCACTGCCTTGCTAAAGAAGCTGAGGGTAAAGGTGATGGACTGGCCCAGCATGTCTCCAGACCTACACTCTACTGAGCATCTGTGGGGCATCCTGAAACGGAAAGTGGAGGAGCACAAGGTCTCTAGCATCCATCATCTCAGTACTGTCGTCATGGAGGACTCCAGTGGCAACCTGTGTAGCTCTGGAGAACTCCATGCCCAAGAGGGTTAAGGCAGTGCTGAAAAATAATAGTGGCCACACAAAATATTGACACTTTGGGCCCAATTTGGACATTTTCACTTAGGGGTGTACTCACTTTTGTTGCCAGCGGTTTAGACATGAATGGCTGTGTGTTGAGTTATTTTGAGGGGACAGCAAATTTACACTGTTATACAAGCTGTACACTCACTACTTTACATTGTAGCAAAGTGTCCTTTCTTCAGTGTTGTCACATAAAAGGATATAATAAAATATTTACAAAAATGTGAGGGGTGTACTCACTTTTGTGAGATACTGTACCATGTCTGCATGCACCTGAGAGGGCTGGGTTCCACCACTGATGAGGCTGGCCACACCCCCTCTCCGAGTCCCACCCAATCACATTACTAACCTATCACCACGTTCTGTCTCAGCAGGGAAGTAGAGCCAGTGTCGAATCATGGATATCTGTGGGGCAGGGGGACACAGGGAATCCATGTCTTGGCTTTGGCTGCTTGTGTGCAGGGCTGCAGCCTGCAAGTAGTGCTTCTCTGTCGCGTGCAGCATGCGGGCAAGTGGCGCACTGGTCCTGGGCCCCTCTGGCTGGGCCCCTTGGGACGATCGGGCCCCTTACAAGTGTACTGGCTGTCCCCCCCTGATGACAGCTCTGACTGTATGTAATTTCTTTCCTTAATATATGATATACTTTATATACTTATATTAATAATATTAATAATATGGAATGTGCAATAAATCATACATGATTACTTGACTAAAGTAATTCTTGATTGATCTTTACTTATCAAATGCAATTTTAAAAATTCTTGTTCTGACATTTCATACACAAAAGAGTTTTATAGCTGACATTTGTCATAAAATACAGCACAGTTCAGCTTTCACTCAACCTGTTATATTATTGGTAGAATTTTCAGTTTTGCTTGATATGTCTGCTTAGCAACTCTGTTACAACCTCCAAATCCAGAATCAACTTTCTAAAAGCCATTGACAAGAAAACCTTTACACAGTTAATATACATATAGGGGTCATGGATTCAGTTGTGAAATTGAAATTGTGCAATGTCTATGAGGAAACATTTCTTTTACTAGCCATTTTTGTTGGATATGAACATGATCTGTGCTTGGTATAATGTATGACCTGACCAACTGTACCCGTAGAAAACAATGCAATGTAGAAATACAGATTTCAGGAACTTCCTGTTTAATTGTGCAGGAGATTTAAACTAATCCTGATCCATCTTGTAAGGATTTGTATAACCACCTTTTAGAAATTCCCATTTGCTTTTAAACCTTGAGTGTTTTAGGCAGGCAAAGGTAAATGTTCTACGAGGAAGGAATTTTACTGCTATTTATATCAGATGAAATGATTGCTTATTACCGTCAGACAACCTTATCCTTATTTGCTCTGGCACTAGTTTTCCAGTATTTTCATGAAGACAATTTGTAATACTTCAGCACAAGCATTGCAGAGACTCTAGAACATTGGTTCTCAACCCTTGTCCTCAGGACCCACCAACAGGCCAGATTTTAAGTATTACCTTAGGGAGATGCAGACTCTGCAATCACTGCAATACTGCAATACTGCAATCACTGAGCAGCAAATGATATCACCTGTGATGTATTTCAGTTATCCTGCAAACCTGGCCTGTTAGTGGGTCCCGAGAACATGAGCTGAGAACCTCTGCTCTAGAACATGTAGCTTCTAGTCAACCAGAACAAAGGGAAATAATGGAACTGCTGCAGCTGAAACATTTTTCTGATAGAACCAATTTCTATGTGTATCTGAACCAAAAGAAGTATCAGAGATTTTCAGAGTCCAAAAGTGATTTTATTAAATTTACAATTAACAAAAGGAGAAGACAAAAGGCAGCCAACATGTTTTGGGGGCCAAAAAAATCCCTCTTCATCAGGGCTTTAGCACTTGATTGTTTATAGATTGTTTATAGGTCTTAGAACAAAGTTCCTGGATTTATCAATCTATTCTAGATTAAAAGGTTGATCAGAAAGTGAATGTCTGTGTCAGTGGCAGAGTTGTTTTTGGGCTCCAAAAATATCTGTTTGGTGCCCCTTCTGGTTCAAATACACATATACTACTCGATTTGGGAGACCCTTGTTACTGAGGGGGATGCATGCTTGGTGGAGAGTTGCCAAACTCAAGTCATCTGGCTTTGTTGAGGATTTTTTATCCTATTAGTTGCTGGTACATAATCAGCAACTCACTGTCCTAAAATTTCTGTACAAAAAAAGTTCTGACAGATTTGCAGCTTTTCTCCAAAGAATGTAGTATCTCAATCCAGGCTTTGAAGAGTCTCTTAATCATGTTGATTCTGGTCAGGCTTGGAGGAGGCAGCATCAGACATGGAAAATACAAAATAGCACTCCACCACTAGCAGGTTCCAGCATATTTAATACCACATGTGGCAGTACAATATAATGCACGGGATGGCATGGTCTCACTGAACACAAACGCCAAAGCTCTTCATATAGTAAGTAGTGTTTGGTTATAGGAGACACATAAAGCATTACCAATGGTGTCCAGACCCTTTGAAAATGTATGCATAGAATTCTGTAGTATTGCAGAAAGTCTCTCATTTATTAAGTAGCAAGACATCTTTCGCTAGACTTGTAGGATTGTTGGGGTAGCCAATGCCCAGGCTTTTGCTAAAGTTTGCTCAGCAGTTTAAAAAAGTTTTAGGCCTAATTGAGCCTTTAATGTAATCTTTCAGATACTATTCCCCAATATTGTGTATATCAGTTGGTAGACATCTATCCTGTAATGTCTAATTTTAGGACAGTCCCACCAAACATGGAGGAATGTGCTAGTATCAGCACATCCCATAAAACAACGAGGAGAAGCACCAACTACAAGTTTGGCTAGTCTTTAGGACACCATATACCAGTGCATTAACACCTTATAATTGGATATAACAGCCATTGATTCAATAGGCTTTAGTATCCAAGATCTGGCTCCACTATTGAGAATCAAAGTGTTTGTTAAGATCTCTTCCCCAGTGTAGCATATAAGTTAGGAGAACTGGGCCATGATTCTCCAGACTGGTATATAGCAGGGAGAATGCCTTTCTCCTAAGGGTCATGTAGACAATAATATTTGAAGAGGGTAGGCTAATTTAGTTGAAAAGGAGCTCTGGGTTGTAGAAGCAACATAGCTTTTAATTTTAATTTGTATTTAAACTTTCTTGAACATGCATTGCCGTGAGTGGTTTTATAATCAATATGCATCATGGAGCAAAATGAATATTAACAATAGTAGTGTGTAGATGGTAAGGGCATTCTGTTATTGCTGAGGTAGAATCTCAGGCGCATAGTAACTCTATATCTATTATGTGCTTAGGAATTTGTCTCAGAAATATGAGGTATATTATTAACTACTTCAGCCCCGGAAGGATTTCCCAAACAGAGCTTTCTTTTGGTGGTATTTGATCACCTCTGCGTCATTTCTGATCACCTCTATAAACAAAAAAAGAGCGAAAATTTTGCAAAACAACAATATTTGTTACTTTTTGCTAAAATACAAATCCAAAGAAAAAATATAAAAGAACAATTTTTTTCATCGGTTTTGGCCAATTGATATTCTTCCTCATATTTTTGGTAAAAAAAAAAAACGCAATCTGCGAATATTGACTGGTTTGCGCAAAAGTTACCGCGTTTACAAATGATGAGAATTAATTTATGGGGTTTTTATTTTTTTTATTTTTTACTAATAATGACGGCGATCTGCGATTTTTAGCAGGACTATTTTGACACTTTTTTGGGACCATTGGCATTTATACAGCGATCAGTGCTATGAAAATGCACTGATTACTGTATAATTGTCACTGGCAGGGAAGGAGCTAACCTGCAGGGCGCGCTCTAAGGGTTAACTGTGTACAATGTGTGTGTTACTAACTGTATGGGGGCTGGGCTGAGTGGGGGAGGAGAGTGATCACGGCTCCCATATACAGGGAGCCTACGATCACATTCCTTCCCCCTGTCAGAACGGAGATCAGTGTTTACATACATGGACCACCGTTTTGTCACTGCGGGGGGAGCGATCGCGGGTAGCCGGCAGACATCAAGTCCGCCTGACCCACAGTGATCATGCAAACATGCCTCCGGTGGCGCGTGACGGCGGTTTGCGATATCGAGCCAAGTTGCCGCCATCGACGGGCGGTCAGCAACTGGTTAATAAAAATTAACAATATTCTAATTTGTACAGAGCAGTAATTGATGTAAATGGTACTCTTTACACTACTCCAGAATATGCCAGAACTACAGTTAAACCCCATTAGTTTATTCTTAACTGTCTTTGTCCCTTTCGGGAGTTTTTCCTTGACTTCCTTTCCCAGAAGTGCAACAGGAAGCAAAAACATTCTTTACAAAGAAAATAAAAAATCCCTGTCAGACACTTGTCAGCAAACCATGGGATAATCATAGATAATCATATTACAGTTGTCGTGGGAAATGCATACACAGGTAAGTAGTTTAAGGGTTTGAAAAAATAAACAACTTTCAACCAGTTTGATTTATTGACCTTCCAATGCCCTCGGTCTTTTCTTCCACAACTTGTGCTTGCACCAACAAACGTAACATATTTATTACAGGCATTTATATAGTGCTGCCAATTCATGCAAAGCTTTTGTTTTGTACATTCACATCAGTTCCTGCCCTAATGCAATCTAGGACCCCTACTTCACATGCGTACATAAACTATGGCCATTTACCAGTATGACTTGAGTATTGGAAGAACCCTACGTAGGCACAAGGAGTACTTGTAAGTACTGGCTGAGATTCAAACCATGGGGCCTAGTAATGCAAGGCGGGCGTGGCAACCACTAAGCCACTGAGATGTCCCTTGTTTTTTATAATAATCCTGATCATACTATTCTTTTGAGGTGCCCGTTAAACAGCACAGACTGCAAAGGCAGTATGTCTGCTATAAAAGGTTACAGATCTATCTGTAGGTGTTTCCCCCTTCCCTTTCCATTTGTCACACTTTTTTGTCTGATGTGTGGGCCTCCATAAAATAAATACTATCTAACTACCAAAAGTATAGTATTACACTACCGCTTTCATTCATCCTCTATATCAGGGATATGCAATTAGCGGACCTCCAGCTGTTGCAGAACTACTAATCCCATGAGGCATAGCAAGACTCTGACAGCCACAAGCATGACACCCAGAGGCAGAGGCATGATGGGATTTGTAGTTTTGCAACAGCTGGAGGTCCACTAATTGCATATCTCTGCTCTATATTATTGCATTTGTTATTTCAGAAATCCTCCCTTCATCTCAGAAAGTTGGGAGGCATGCAATAATTGGAGGCCATTGAACACATGAGTTGCACCAAGCCCTGCTTGTAATGAGCAAGAGGTAAGACAGACCTAAATGATCTGACCCATTCATTCTCTGTTTGGCTGTTGTACAGTACAGATCAATATAATAAGCTACTAAAAAATACAATGTTCCTTTTGCAGCATACAATTTTGGATATTCCGCAAAGAATCATATGAACTTCCTATACCAACCAATCAGATATACAGCACCTTTCTGTGGCTTTATGCTTTCAGAAGCACTTGCTCCCAGTGCAGAAATTGCACATAAAAACAATAGCTAATGTCTTTAAATAGAGCTTATTATAATTACAATGCCCCAAATCAAGGTGTATGGACTGCCTGCATGTTAGAACACTTGTAAAACAACTGTTCTGTTATTCCCTAAATGAAACATAAGTGCAGGTATCTGGACAAGCAGGAAATGAAAATTCTCTGTAATTGAAGTCCTGTTTTGGTGATAAGCCAAAATGTATTCCTGGAAATTAAATTCTTAAGCTTACAGATTTACATATAGGTCAAATATGTCCACAAATAGATGCCAATTACATATACAGTGTAAGGACAAAACCATAGAGTTTAGACAAAGTATTTAAAAACATAGAAGCATAGAAAAAAGACCAAGTGGTTTATCAAGTCTGGACTTTTTAATATATATATTTTTTTTCATTGACTTTTTCGTCTGAGTATAGAATTACCCTTTCAGTAAAATAATACTTTCTAAGATTAGTTTTAATCTTTCCTCCTATTAGCATGAGGTCATGTCCCCGTGTTCTTGATCTTGGTTTCATATTGAAAATAATGTCCTCCTGAACCTTATGCATCCCCTTTATGTATTTAAAAATTTCAGTTGTGTCTCCCCTTTCCTTTATTTCCTCCAGGTTGTATATATTAAGTTCCTGAAGTCTCTCCTGATATGCTTTACCCCCCACACCTTGCATCATTTTTGTTACCCATCTCTGGACTCATTCTATCTTATCAATATCTTTGTGTAAGTGAGGTCTCCACAACTGGACACAGTATTGGAGATGAGGTCTCACTAAAGATCTATATAGGAGAATCAGGACCTCCTTCCTTCTGCTGGTGATCCCTCTAGGGATGCATCCTAGAATTATATTGGCTTTCCCCGCCGCCTGGTCACACTGTTTGCTCATTTTGCAATAACCTGAAATAAGTAGCCCCAAATCTTTTTCCTCTGTAGCAGAAGTTCTGGGAGCACGGGGCTGACGGGGCTACAGCCCAGAGGGTGCCCCCGAAAAGCCCCAGGGCTCGGGGCAGTCTAATTCTATTTTTAGCCCTGAGCCGCCATAAAAAAAATATGCTGACACAGCGGGGCCTATGATCACCACACTGTTCCAATTCAGCATCCCAGGATGTGTGACGTTCATTACAGGGCGCCGCCGAGACTCAGTGACATTGCCGGGCAGGCGCCGGGCGGCTATGATGGACATCACACTTGGCCAATCCCATGCTAGCATGGGGCGTGTGACATCCATTAAAGGATACTATGTACAGTACCAGTCTATTCTTTTTTTTTTTTTTTTTTTATAATTCCTTTATTTGAGTATCACAATGTGAGACAAACAACAGTAACTAACAATCTCGTCATAACAATAAAGACACCTGGCAGGTACAGTCGTATCTAATCAGATCACAGACACTTAATCATGGATTGGAAAACCCTGTACCATTATTAGTGTGGAGTAACTAAGGGTCCCGTGAGAAAAGAGATAAAAACCAGCTGATCTGCGAGAGCGGGGGTATCAGCCCCTCGCCACAACATCAATTCACTCAAGGTATCATCGGTTTTGAGAGACAATCAGGTCTCACTGTTTCTTTTCGGATTTTAGTTGGCAACTGGGGGGGAAAGACCCACCAGAGTGGGGTGCTCCAGTGCAAATACAGATAAAAAGAACAGTAAAGGTCAAGTTGGGAGTATATCTAAAAAGGATCTAGGACTGAGCTCCCAACCCCTCCTAGCATGTCGGAGGGCAGTGTGAAAATAGTTACCAGGGGAGTGTGCATGGGGACAAGGAGGGAGGAAAAAATACGAAGGAGTATCTAAAAAGGAAAGAACAAAAATAAAAAAGGGGGGGGGTAGGTCCAGGAAGAAAGAGGGGCCCGCCCTACCGAGTGAAAGAAGAAAATGGGGGGTGGGAAGGGAAGGAGGTTAACCCAGCGCCCCCCCCGCCCGGGCCAAGCCACTCGACTGGCAGTGGATATAACGAATCACGACATAACATCAAGGTAGGGTTCAGTATAAACATAGTAATTCCAGGGTCTCCAGGTCTCGCGAAAGGCCTCCTCGCGTCCATAAAGGGTCGCTGTGAGGTCCTCCATGTTCCGCAATTCATTGACCTTCCTGAACCACATCGCTTTCGAAGGGGGGTTCTCCGATCTCCAGCAAAGGGGCACGCATGCTCTAGCCGCGTTCAGTAAATGAATCGTAAGTGATGATTTATATTTGCCGACTGGTCGGGGGGACAAGTGAAGCAGGCAAGCCGCGGGGTTGCCCTCCACCTCCACTCCCGTGAGATGCTTAATGATACATGCCACATCCCGCCAGAAGTCCACAAGCTTGGGGCATGACCAAAAGATGTGAAGCATCGTACCTTCTGACCCTCCGCATCTCCAGCATGAGCTAGGAACCGCCGGGGCGAATCGGTGAATGAGGGAAGGGACTCTGTACCATCGCGAGAGAATCTTATACCCGGTTTCCTGGATTCTGACAGCCAACGAAGACTTTTGGGCTAGGTGCAGGATTTTCACTTTCTGGGTATCAGAGAAATGTGTGTTCAGGTCCGCTTCCCACTTCTGAAGGAAAGGTGGTGTATAGTCACTCCCCGGGTCTATAAGCAGAGTGTAGATTAACGAGAGAGTATGCCGCACCGGCTCCCCAGAATGGCAAATACGTTCAAAGTCTGTTAGGCTACGCAGAACCCCAGGGGTCCCAGCCAGTCTGCGAAGAAAACAGCGCAGCTGTAGGCCGCTTCAAAAATCTAGCAAGGGGCCCACTCCCATCTCATCCCATTGTAGAGCAGATGCCCTATCGAGGTTGAAGAAGTCGCAAAGGTATAGTTTACCTTCGTCTCTGAGGGCCTGGAAACGAGAGCCCCGCAGGCCTGGTTCAAAGGCAGGATTACCCAGGATAGGGATCAGTGGAGAGGGTATAGGAGAGATCTGAGAGTGGCGAAAAGCCTCTCTAGCGGTCTTAACGGTGCAGCTGACGGTAGGATGGCCAGCTATGGCCACCGGGAGCGGCTCCCGCGACCACAACCAGCTTCGCAGAGTGTCACCGGTGTCCTCCATCTCCATAGTCACCCATAGCTTCGTCTCAGAGTGGCAGTGCCAATCAACCACCCTTGCCAGATGTGTTGCTCTATAATAGGCCTTAATGTCAGGGAGCCCTAGGCCTCCCCTAACCCTAGGTAGATGAAGGAGTTTTAGTTGGATGCGGGGTTTGCGATGGGACCAGAGGAATTCCCTGAAAAGGGTGGCTATCCTCTTGAAAAAAAACGGAGGTAAATGTATAGGCAATGCCTGCATGATATACAGGATCCGAGGAAGGATCGTCATTTTAAGGGCACTGCATCGCCCGAACCAGGAAAGGGTAAGGGAGTGCCAGTGGAGGAGGTCGGCTATAAGACGTGCCAGAAGTTGGGCGAAGTTCGCTTCATAGAGGCCTGCAGGGTCTGGGGTAATGTTAATTCCCAGGTAACGGACCGAAGTCTGGGCCTGCTGGAGGGGGAGGGGAGAAATCGCTGTCTTAATCTCATTGCTGTCTACCGTGATGTTTAGAAGGGTGGATTTTGCTAAGTTGATTTGGTAGAATGACAGAGAACTATATGCCCCAAGCGTACGTAATAATTCTGGAAGAGAAGTTTGCGGATTAGTAAGAAAGAAGATTAGTTCATCCGCGAAAGCGGCCACTTTGTGTTCTCCAGAAAGCTTACAGAATCCACTAATAGCAGAGCTGCCCCTAATCACACAGAGCAATGGTTCAAGAGTGAGTATAAAAATAAGGGGGGACAGGGGGCAACCCTGTCGAGTGCCGTTGCGGATCTCGAAGAAGGGAGAGCGGGTCTCATTCACCTTCACCGCCGCCGTAGGGCGAGAGTAGAGGGAGTGGACCCAGCTGCGCATAGAGGGCTGGAGCCCTATATGTTCGAGTGTTGCCCGCAGGAACGACCACTTAACCCTGTCAAAGGCCTTTTCGGCATCAGTTGACAGTAGAAGAAGTGGACGACCGGAAGACCTGGCAGCATGGATCAAATTTAGTGTCCGAATGGTGTTATCCCGGGGTTCCCGAAGGGGGACAAAGCCCGCCTGATCTCTATGAACCAGAGATGGGACATGAGGTAGGATACGATTGGCAAGGACCTTCGCAAATAGTTTCAGGTCGGAATTAAGAAGCGCGATCGGGCGGTAATTACCACATCGAGTCGGGTCCTTACCCTCCTTGGGGATTAGAGAGATATATGCCCGTAAAGAGTCAATGGGGAAGGAGTGTCCCTCAGTAATGGAGTTCCAGGCTGAGACCAATGGTTGTGAAAGGACCCCGAAGAAGGTCTTGTAGTAAACTGGGGTGAATCCATCCGGGCCCGGGGCTTTTTTGGGTTTGGAATGCGCGAGGGCCACACTCAGTTCTTCAACTGTAATGGGTTCCTCCATGGCCTCAGCGGCCCCGGGGGGCAGAGACGGCATGCCCGATGCCGCAATGTAGGACAGAGATATGTCCCCCTCCTCAGGCACCGAGGCCCCGGCGGACCGGTCCGATATATTGTAGAGCCCTTGGAAAAAGGATTGGAATTCCCTAGCTATTTTCAGAGAGGAGGTAAGTTTCTGACCCCGAGCACCGGAAATGTGAGAGATAGAGGTCTTGGTTTGGGGGCCCCGAAGAGCTCGGGCCAGGAGGGTACCTGGTTTGTTAGAGAACTCAAAGAAAGAGCGCTGGGTCCAGGCCAGTTTTTGTTTGGTTTTGTGGAAGAGCAAAGTGCTTAGTTCCTCCCTAGCCCGTAGGAGATCCTGATAGGTCGACCGGGCCAGGCTGGCTTTATGGGCTTGTTCCAATTTTCGGATCAAGTCAAGTAGATCGTCCACCCGCTTTGATCTCTCTCGTTTTTGCCGGGCCCCTATTTTCATCAAGATTCCCCGGGTCACCGTTTTGTGGGCCTCCCATACTATAAGTGGGTTGTCAACCGACGGGGCATTCACAGGGAAGTAGTCGCGAATAGCCGAGAGTAACTCCGCCCTGGTCTCCTCTGACTGCAGGAGAGATTCATTGAGCCTCCAAGAGGGAGGGGGTCTTGAAGTCGGGCCCCATTGGAGAGTCAAGTGCACAGGGGCATGATCCAAGAGAGAGACAATGTCAATGGATGCGGAGACTACCCTGGCGAGTTCGCCCTGGGGGATGAGAAGGTAGTCCAGACGAGAATAGGTGTGATGTACTGGTGAGAAAAAAGAGTAATCTCTGGATTGCGGATGAAGTATACGCCAGGGATCAGTAAGGTGGAGAAGTTGAAGATCTGCCTTAAGACGTTTTAGGCGAGAATAGGACAGGTGAGACGCCCCCCTGGACACATCCAGAAGGGGGTCCAGGGCAAAATTAAGGTCGCCTCCAAAGACCAGGGTGCCCTCATGAAACTCAAGGAGCTCCGGGAGCAGGTCCTGTAGAAACTTTGGGTGGTCAGTATTGGGAAAATAGACATTGACCAGCGTAACCTGTACCCCGGACATCCAACCCTTAACAAGGAGATACCGCCCCTGAGGGTCAGCCCTGGTGGCTGTGAGGGTCCATGGG
>BLSH010260306.1:221686-266495 GCA_018402905.1 Glandirana rugosa
CGGTATGTGAAATCTCTAATTTCTGCTATCTGTCCTCAGAGCAACAGCACAGACAGCAGTAGTAAAGTAATCTATCTCAGGATGCAGGATCAGGTCTTAAAATGGCTAAAATCTGTCCCTCACGCCGTCAGCTACCTTTCCCTATACTAACCCAAGGAGCATGTGACTGCAGCACTGTGACTCCAGCTTATAAAGAGGCTGGGTCACATGATGCACCGGCCAATCACAGCCATGCCATTAGTAGGCATGGCTGTGATGGCTTCTAAGGGCAAACCAGTGAAACGCTTGTTGATTGGCTGCCCTGCAGCTTCTCAACACGTGGAGTAAAATAGCAGAACCCCGGACCGAACCCGAACGATTTTTGAAATGTCCGGGTCCGGGTCCGTGCCACGGACACCCGAAAGTTCGGTACGGACCCGAACGTTACAGTCCGGGTTCGCTCAACACTAATCTTCAGGTGAGTGTGAAGCAATACACTGGGCATAATAGTATAAGGCTGCTTTCACACTGATGTGCTGCTGTTTACCCACACCGTGGGTGCAGTGCAGTGTACATGCAGTGTACATGAATTTTTCCTGTGGGTTTGCTGTGCTTAGTCATAGATTTCTACGGGTTTGGTGCACTTTCTAAATGCAGGAGTTTTGGTGAGCTTTCAGAAAGTGCACCACACCTGCAGGATATAATAGAAATCTATGGCAAAGTGCAGCTAATCCAGGAAAATCGCAGTAGCACTGCGCTGCACCCGCAGAGCAGGCAAACCACAGCACATCAGTGTGAAAGCAGACTTATAGGGGGCTCAAACAGTGCAGGTTTATTTACATTTGAATATTGGGGATAGTAAAACCTCATAGTTAAGACATATTTTTACCACCCCCCCAACCACACCCCCTTTAGCTGCAGTGGCCAGGGGGTACACATGTCGCAGCCACAGCAGGAGTTATATGCCCTGTCATGGTTGGTGGGTGTAGCACCTGCAAACAAGAGATTAAAGCAGGCAGAGTTGTGTTGCTTTCTCACCACTTGCTTTGACCCCTTGGACCCTACAGAAGCTTGCAGTTGTGAGGCACTCACAGAGTGGCCCCATTCACTTTAATGGGTCCCGATTGGCAGGTGGTAGCACCCACCAAAAGCAACAAGGGGTTCAATCCCTGCTATGGCATGCTTACACCGTTGGCTGCTGCTTCGGCAACTAAAGGAGGTAGGGATTTGGGGTTTTAAAACCACGACTCAACCACAGGGTATTACCACTATCCCAACTTTACGTGTGAATGAGCCCTGGGGGTGCCGCTACCAAATGCAACTGAGGACTCATTCACAAGTGAAGCAGGCACTGCTGTTTCTCTGAAAAGCGATCCGAGTGTGTTTGATAGGTAGTGAGTCGGTGACACTGTGCAAGGGGATCTTTGACTTCTTCCAGGTTTTTCAGGTTGATCTACACCTCTTTAAGGTTACCTACCCCTGGTGTACAGCATGGAATGAGTTAAAGAACTCTCACACAGATTACAAGGTCTTAATTGCATTCTTTTGCAGAAGCATTGCTTTTAAGTTGGTGTGCTTCCTTAACACCAGCCTTGTGTTGAATGGCAGCCTTAGCCCGCCTTTGGAGGCACTAGCGAGCACTCTCTCTGTGTCCCCCCCAGATGGGTGCAGTGAGCCCCACCCACATACTCATCTATATCCTATGAGTAACTGTAAACAGAACAGAATCTTGATTAGATCACACATCACAATTAAATTTCAGATCTACGCGTTTAATAATTTTGCACTGGTTACTTGAAATTTCATTTTGTTTTGTGATTGGGCGTTGTATAATAGATATTTGTAGTTACAGTATATAGTTTTTACAGGAAATGCCAGGCTTCATAAAGGAATTGTGTGCAATATGAAATGTTGCTTTTTCTTCCAGAGCGATTGTATGTTCCCATGTATCACAGCCAGCTTTTATTCTGTGTAATGGAACAAACAATAACTTTTATCAGCAAGCAAGAAGCCCTTGGTGCTGACCGGTTTGTACTTTATAGATTACTGTTACACTCCTTCTTAGGTGCTTGGTAAGTAAGAAACAGCACCAAGCATTTCACTGCTGTGCAGTAATTTCTTGTAGATGTGAAGTGTATGCCAAGCCAAAACATTTTTTTAGTTTTGGATAGAGTAGGTAAAAATTAGAACCTGTTTTTTAGAGCAATCTTATTTTAGAAGAAAAATAATCTGATGTCTAGATAATGGGAAAATCTATGCTTCATGGGGCACTTTGGATTGGCAACATATTCTGCTGGGAACTACTGGCTGTGGGCACTAAATCAATAAAGGAAATAAGATGCAAACAAATAAGCATGTTTCATTTTAAAGACGTGTTTATAGATTTAGAAACTATAATTATCATAGTAAGACTCTGACTTGCAAGACTTTACAGAGTCATGTCTGTGAAGCCCAATTCCAAGAATTAAAAAAGTCTACTCTTGCAGTGGGCCCCGCACTTTGAGGGTTAAATGCTCATTTAGTTTAGGATGTACAGTAATAGGTATTATTACTTACCATACACCCCTGCTTCAGCTGGCTCAAGCACTCTCCTCTTCTCCCCAAACTTCCAGTCTGTGGGAGGTCGCTCAATGCCATCATGTACAATTCAGGGCTATTAATGTTGTATTGTACATGAGAGTGACCATGGCCATGAGCTGCTTACAGAGGAGGCTACAGGGGACAAGTCACACCGCTTGAGAGACCCTACTGGAGTGTAGAATTAGGGAATTATTTCTCCTTATTCCAGCACCCATAGACATATTGAACATTTACCTAGATTTCAGGTTCACACTATGCGGTGCACACCAGAATCTGATCTGACTCTGTAAATTGCACTGTGTTTTGCAGACCAATTTTGGGGTGTCATTAACTTAACATACACACCTGCAGCAGTTCGCATGAATGGGGTGCTATTTGGATGCAGTGCGGATCAGTGTGAACCAGGGAAGGCACTGCCAGTGTAGCTTTTTTCTTATTCCTGAATTTGTACTTTAATAGTTAGAAGCAAATTGACAACTGAATATCTCTTTGTTTTGGTGCTGTGGCTAGGAAATCTATTACACATAAAAATCCACTAACCAAAAAAGACTCAGCCGTACACCTGTATAACCTGATTATTATTATAGGATAAGGTTGTATAGGTTTCTGTGTTACCTATATTTGGCAGCACTGTTCTAGTGGTTAGGCACACCTTTTCTGATGTTTGAAGCAACATTTTACCTGTCCTTCCCCTCCCCAGCATACTTTGTAATTACTTTGTTTTTGTGGCTTTCATCCATTGGTCCTAACCAACACACTAACATTAGTGATATGTTTTAGTGGCATTCATCCATTAGTCCTAACCAACAAGCTAATATTGGTGATATGTTTTAGTGGCATTCATCCATTAAGCTAACATTAGTGATATGTTTTAGAGGCGTTCATCCATTGGTCCTAACCAACAAGCTAACATTAGTGATATGTTTTAATAAAATTCATCCATTGGTCCTAACCAACAAGCTAACGTTAGTGATATGTTTTAGTGGCATTCGTTCATTGGTCATAACCAACAAGCTAACATTAGTGATATGTTTTAGTGGCATTCATCCATTGGTCCTAACCAACAAGCTAGTGATAGCAAACACAAACCATACAGATAGCATTGTTCTGTTAAATAAATAAATAAAACATAATTTTCTGCACTGGATCACTGCATCATTTGGTTTACCTGTAGAAAACAGTTAATCATTGAGATTATATTCTTATACAAACATACAGTGCCTTGAAAAAGTATTCATACCCCTTTTACACATTTTGTCATGTTACAACCAAAAATGTATTTTATTGGGATTTTATGTGATAGACCAACACAAAGTGGCACACAATTGTGAAGTGGAAGGAACACGATAAATAGTTTTCATTTTTTTTTTACAAATATGTTAAAAGCGTGGCATGCATTTGTATTCAGCCCCCTGAGTTAATACTTTGTAGAACCACCTTGCACTGCAATTACAGCTGTAAGTCTTTTTGGGGATGTCTCCACCGGCTATGCACATCTAGAGAGTCACATTTTAGCCCATTCTTCTTTGCAAAATAGCTCAAGCTCTGTCAGATTGGATGGAGAGCATCTGTGAACAGCAATTTTCTGATTGTGCCATTTTAACAAATGCATATGCTTTGATCTAAACCATTCCATTGTAGCGCTGTCTGTATGTTTAGGGTTGTTGTCCTGAACCTCCGCCCCAGTCTCAAGTCTTTTGCTGACTCTAACAGGTTTTCTTCTAAGATTGCCCTGTATTTGGCTCCATCCATCTTCCCATTCACTCCGACCAGCTTCTCCACAACATGATGCTGCCACCACCATGTTTCACGGGGGGGGGGGGGTGTGTTCAGGGTGAGTTTTGTGTCATACATAGCATTTTGCTTTTAGGCCAAAAAGTTCAATTTTGATTTCATCGGACCAAAGCACCTTCTTCCACATATTTGCTGTGTCCCCCACTTGGCTTCTCGCAAACTTCAAATGGGATTTCTTATGGAGTTCTTTCAACAAAGGCTTTCTTCTTGCCATTTTTCCATAAAGGCCAAATTTGTGGAGTGCACAACTAATAGTTGTCCTGTGGATAGATTCTCCCACCTTAGCTGTGGATCTCTGCCGCTCCTCCGGAGTTATCATGGGCCTCTTGGCTGCTTCTCTAATTAATGCTCTTCTTGCCTGGCCTGTCAGTTTGGGTGGATGGCCATGTCTTGGTAGGTTTGCAGTTGTGCCATACTTTTTCCATTTTCGTATGATGGATTAAACAATGCTCCGTGAGATGTTAAAAGCTTGGGATATTTTTTTTTATAACCTAACCTTGCTTTAAACGTCTATACGACTTTATCCCTGACCTGTCTGGTGTGCTCCTTGGCCTTCATGATGCTGTTTGTCCACTAAGGTTTTCTAACAAACCTCAGAGGGCTTCACAGAATAGTTGTATTTATACTGAGATTCAATTGTTCTATTTTATAATTAGATTACTTCTGAAGGCAATTAGTTCCACTAGATTTTTGATAGGGGTATCAGAGTAAAGGGGGCACGCCACACTTTTCACATATTTATTTGTAAAAAAAAAATTGAAAACCATTTATCATTTTCCTTCCACTTCACAATTATGTGCCATTTTGTGTTGGTCTATCACATAAAATCCCAATAAAATACATATATGTATTTGGTTGTAACATGACAAAATGTGGAACATTTCAAGAAGTATGAATGCTTTTTCAAGGCACTGTACTTGTAAAGGACCCCAAACTTTCTTAAAAATATTTCCTTTTATAGTGAATAGCTTATTTTTGCCTACATAGTAGATTTCTTATAAAGGAAACACAATTACTTGTTATGTATAGTAACAATGAAATATCTAGCTGGGAAATGGTCTGTGTTGGAGTTCCATGTTTACTATGGTAGGTTAAAAATGGTGAAGGTTGCATCTGTAAGGAAGACAAGATAGAATATATTTAGGCTTATACATGGAGACTATATTTCATGTCCATCTACTGAGCAGCCTACAGGAACAGATAATTATTTTGCTCCCCCCACCAACTACAGTGTAGTGAATCCGAGCAGCCAGGATCATGTCTGATGTCTTCTGCTTCTGTGCACTGAAGTTCCCATGGATTCCACTGAGATATGAGTCATAATTGAGAGAAAAGGATGCTTAACATGAAAAAATGTCCTCAGCATAATCATATGTAAAAATATTTGCTGTCTCACCTGTCATTTTACTGAGGCCAAATACTGACTTCACCTCTTGACGTTTGTGCCCCTGCTGTTAAAATATGTACTGTAATATTGTCTGCCAATCAAATACAAGAAGACATTTGTTTAACTTCCAGTGGTAATGAAATGATTCCTCTTCATCCAAAATCTAACTCCTCACCCTGAGGGTATGTATATCACACAATGTCAATAATGTGAATGAGCTTGTTGGAGCTCGACAATGGCATGTCTTTCTGCACACAGTACAATCACAACTAGTGGCTACCTGCACAGTACACCCCTCTGAAGAATGTCTGCATTTAAGGTTTCAAAATGCCTGCAAGCTCTCTAATTAAACACTGTAAAATATTTACCTAGCACAATCAAGTATCAAATACATAGGGAAGGGTTAAAATGTAAAGAAGCCAGGACATAAATTTCTTTTAAGGTGGGACAATATTTCATGTACCCATGGAAAGAAAGATTAATGTTTAGTTTGCACAGTAAAAGCTAACCTATTGTCAGCTTGCAACCAAGCAGAGAAACATGTGACTCTTTATTAACATTGCTAAAGATGAATGCCCTGTCATATAAAAGCAAATATAGGGGGCTGTGCTGTTAGAAATGTAAGAGTTATAAAAAAAGGGAAGGCTGTAAAAAAAATGGAGAGAATTTAACAAAATATCACCGCCATTAAATTTCTTCTTTTATTCTTTGTGAAAACCAAACAAGGTTTCCGACTGACCAGAAGATCTACTTTTATGCATTATCCCTTACATGTTTACATTTTCCTTTACCCAATACTTTATAAATAAGCCCCTTATAACAATTACAAATTGCCATTTTCAGAAATGACAAAAACATGCTCTGGCTAGCCATACAAATGAGTTAAAGCCCAATGCTAGCATCTTTTATATAGTCTGATAGTATTGCAGAAAGTTTTGAGAAACTATTTTACCATTCCCAAAGAATCCCAAACCAGCTCTTGATTGCTCACATCCTGATATAGAAAGGCCTGACCTTTTATTATTCCAATGAGAATAGAACTTGTTGAGATGTGTTGGGAGAACTGTAAGCATGCAGAGGAAAAGCTCATAATTCACATAAGGATGGGTAATGGCAGAAATGCTAGAAGACTTTGCCAAAAAAAAATGACCATGTTCAAGGAGGAGGTAAAGGAGGAGGTAAAGTAGTAGGCATTACAGCTGTATGCACAGATAAGAAAAAAGCTATGTGATGAATGATGAGAATGATAGAGAACGAACACTATTTAAAGAACCGCAGTGGCAGAAAATTCACAGAGCTGTGTTTTCTTCTACTGACTAAAATAAATCATATATCATTCTTACATCTAACAGAACTGTAGGCTTAGTATGGAGAGTGATGCAGGGTTTGTCAATTCCAATGCAATGGAAATTATTTTCTGAGTGAGGCTATTTTGGTAAGTAGCTAAGAATTAGCTACTAATTCTTGCTAATAATTATGAACAAACTTTGGACCCTTATGAAATTACCAGAAGATTACTAGGGTGAGCCAATGTCAGATAGATCACAAACAACCAAACATATGCCTGGCAAGATGAGCTCTTATTTGAAATTATTATCCTGAGGACTGGAAGCAAGAGCACATTCCTCTCAGTTCTAAAGACCAAGGTAGGATGTGTACAGTACATAGACAGATTTAAAATATCTGTTAAAGAATATCATTGTTACTTTGAAATTAAGCTGAAGCTAAAAAATACTAAGGATACGACTTTTGCAGGTCATCAAGCTGATCAGGGTACAGATGCTGCAAGACTGAGAAATATGTTAACCGATGGGTTATAACAATACACTAGGTGTTTGGGTTCAGAACATTACATCCTCAAGATTTTTCATTTCTCCACCAAGCAAAAGTCCTAAAGATTGGGCAGAAAATGCTGAAGAAAGCAAGAAAGGATGTAGTGCAATAGCCAGGGGATTGACCAGCTATCAGAGTAACGTAAGGCTTTACTTTACTAAAGAGGTGCAAAGTAAGGTTCCATACAAACATGATCAGAAAGCAAAGAATACACATCCATAACAGAACAATGTAAACTGATTATGTAGCTATGCAAACAGGAGTAATGTTACTGTAATGTATAAAGCTGGATGCACACTATACAATTTTCTGTAGATATTTTTCCTTCAGATTTACCAAAACCATATAATATGAGGTCAACCCTTAAGAGTTTCAATCTGTATGCAATCAGACAGGCCCTTGCACTACATGGTTTTGGTAAATCTAAAGGAAATCAGACAACAAAAGTTGAATAGGGTGTATGGGGTCTAAGAGTAATGTAACCAAATACAGAAAGGAATCACTACTTCATTAAATCCCACAACACCAAACCAAGCCATAGGAACAGCTGTTTTCACTCGGCCCTGGACAGTGTCTCTCTCACAGTGAGGTAGGCTTTCTGCAGTGCTATCAGACAGTGAGGTAGGCTGGGTCTGGTAGCCCAGGAGAGCAGTTGGAGGGATCCAAGGACCAGTTCCACAGACGAGTGACTGCAGGAGTCCCTGAGCTGACAAACTGCTGTAGGCACCACCCCACATGAGGCACACCACTCTGAAAACAATTGCTGCAGTGTTCTCTGCAGTGGCTGGGTCTTCCTAGAAAGATGCAGGCTATAGCACTACAGCTTGGCTGCCCACACATCTAGATTAACAGTGGAGTGCCAAACACCTGGTGGTAGATCACATACCCAGCTATCTCTGCATCATCAGGTGCAGTTTCCCTGTGTACCTGAGGGCTGGAAGCAGGGAGACTTTTATCCCTGGGGGTGTTCAGGAGTTCAGGGGCTTGTGAAAACCCAGAAGACTGCAGGAAAAGGAGTTAGAGAAACATGTGCCTGCTTCTGGATATGATAGGTAAAAAGTAATTTTGCTACAGCAATCACCAATTTCTGTATGCAATTACAATTGGCTAACCGATACCATTCTTAAATTGGCCATACACAGCTTTTTTTTTTGTGAAACAGATTTCACCATTCACACAAATTAGTTAAATGGAGGAATCCCCCCACAGGGACATTGTCTTGCAAAATACACTGTTCAGCAGCTGCCAAAGATTGGCTGCAGCCACTGATTGACTGAAAATTTCCTGTTCCATGTTCCTTGAACAAAAGTTGATTAAATAGTGGGGAAGCCCACACACTGGTCCCTGCTGGAATGCTGGATTTCAATCAGTGTATGGCCAGTTTAAGTTTCGCTTAGATCACTCGTCAGTATAAAATATTTCAGGATGAAATCACCATGAACTATCATAAGCAACTGAGTGTGGAACATACTGTAGGCTTGAATAAACACATTAAAAATAGAACATTTTTGTTTACCTCTGTTTCTCTGGTATTACATTCTGGGCAAGCAGTTAAGCATGGGATCTTGTCATTTGACTTTACACATTCCTACCAAAAAAAATCACAGAGTTCTTTATAGTCTCTATGGCCGCCCTATGAAGGCCTGTACCTGGATGACATTTTAGGGTCAACCCAGAACAGGCATACACTGCAGCTTCACATATAACATATACTACAGCAGGTTCAAAGACCTAGACAGACTGTAAACTAAGGAAATTTATTCCACTTTATGCCAGCAATTCATGCTGGATAATCCCACCTGCGGATTTGCTCATCACAAGTACAGCATTAAACTTTAATGCGACAAACAGTAGGGAATGTAGTTCTGACTTGAGAAAGACCTGACCGTAGCTAAATTGAAGTTGCATATAGCATTTCTCTCTATGTTAAGAGATGAGCTCAACATCATTTTGCGGAGTGTTTAAAACTAGTAGACTAATAACTTAAACTCATTAACCTGTTATGCTGTGAAATAATTGTGAAGTTCTACTTTATGAGATTTCATTTCAATACATTTTTATTGAGTAATTATAAATAGGTACAGGCAATGCCTTTAAAGTGGATGTAAACCTGAAAAAAAAATTTAATTAATAATTCTGCCTGGTAGAGTATAGCATGTTATGTCATCTGTGCCTAGTCTTGCCACAAAGAGTTAATCCAACTGTGAGTAATGACCTTATCTTTTTTCAGGAAGAGAAAGTCCGACTAACAGGGAAATACACAGTCGATTCGCCCCTTGCTCTGTGAGTGACAAGCAATTTGCTTATCTCCTTCACACAGCAGAGAAAGTTTTACACTCCCCCCTCCCTCCCTACTCAATGGCTCAGTATAGAGGTGGGTGGGGAGGCTTGTGACATCACAACTCCACCCACCAAACTACATCAAACACAGACACCCACTGATTTCAGAGTTTTACATAGCTGCTAGTGCTTACAGGAAGGACATTTGCAAGGTAGGGATAGATGCAGGAGGCTTGCATGTATATATACATTAATACTGTGTCATTAGTTCATACTGGGTGGGTGGTGGGTTTACATCCACTTTAAAGAAGAGAAGTACAGTATGTCCATACAGAAGAATAAGTAACATATATTATGTTCAACAACTACTACTGTAAACTAAGGATTGTGTATAAAGTACCACCGTCATGATTGTAATACATCATCGAACCTATAGGGACATTTGAGAAATAACTTAATTTAAGTTTTGGTAAAAGGGGATTAAGAGAGTTTAGGGTATAGGAACACAAAAAGGGCTAACTCTAGAGATGAAGAAGGAGGAGGTACTTTATGAGATTTCATAAATCTGCACATTCATAACATATTCATAATAGCTGTCAGGCTCTTTTTTTTTTAATGACATAGGGGTATAAGTTATGGCTAGCAGTGCCTAGTCCTATTCAACTGGTCATGTTCTGAAATGCTGACAATGTTTCTAGTTTCTCCAAGCTACTTCTTCAGTCCATGGCTTTGAAAACCTACAAAACATCTTTACCATTACAAAGCAGGTCCAATTTAATGTGACTATTCTCAGAACTTTCACAGATGTATAAAATGGAAAATTGTACCAAATACTTACTGTAATTTTCCTTTCCTGACGCCAAACCATGGCAGCATACTAGTGATAGAGTTCCGCCTCTTGACCACTCCCTCAGGACCAGTGAATAGCATAAAAAAGGCATAGGTAGCCGCCCCCCCATTCTTTGTAACAAGCTTCATACCGAAACGCACAGGGTGGGCCCGTATGCTGCCATGGTTTGGCATCAGGAAAGGAAAATTACGGTAAATAGTTGATACAATTTTCCGTTTTTCTGACTCCAACATGGCAGCATACTAGTGATAAATAACTAGCTGACAGGGTGGGTTCTACTTGGCAAACCAATATTCTAATTGGGATGGGACAGTGGACTGAATAGTCCTTCCTACAAAGTCCACTGATAACAAGGCACCTTTGTCTACTCCGTAAAGTTTGTATAGATATGCTGGGATGACCATGATACTTCTGCAGATGGATACTATAGATGCTCCCAAATGGACTGCCTATGAGACTGCAACCACTCTGGTAGAGTGCACCGCCGCTGACGGAGGCTCACGCCCCCTCGCCCTATATGCACCACCAAGCCTGCTAGAGTCCAGACAGTAACCTCTTTTCCTTGATGATTTCCAGCTGGAATGACAAAAGGCTTATTAGATGTTCTGAAAGGAGCAATTTTGGACAGGTGCTTCTTTCTGAAAATTTCCAGGTCGTGTGACTTTCCTGTGTGATGTTCTAGAAATTTAGGCAATTCCCAGATGTCTGTTAAATAGAGGGCTATTGCTACCTTTGAAACAAGATGACCTACAAGACAGAACTCTACTCTTTTTGCAAAGAAAACTTTTTTTTTTTTGAAGCTCCAAGAGCTTGAATCTCAGACAAACTTCTGCTTGAAGTTTTTGCAATAGATACTGTCTTGTAGGTAATGGCCTGAACCAAACACTGCTCTGTTGGAGCAAACGGTTGAACGGACAGGAGATCCAGCCACACCAATTGATCCCACTGGGAAAGACTCCTTTCCATTTGTGACTGAATCCTTATGACTGCCTTTAATAGTCATGCAGACTGAAGGATTCTTGGCCCATTTAAATTTGTTATTGCCAATATAGCTGACACTTGCCAGCTCAGTGAAGATAGGCTAAGGCTCATGTCCAACCCAGCCTAGAGGAAGTATAGAACAGCTGGGGGACAGTAGAATCAATGTCTCACCCTACCGAGATAACGCAAACTTGTTCCAGATTTAGGCATAGATGTTGTAAGTAGAGTGCCTTCTAGCACTCAACAAAGTAGAGATTGCTCTGGAGCAACCGGAGTTCCCCCCGCCTCCCCTATTAGCACCCTGCTTGCAGTCCAGGTCTGCATATGTGCATAGGGGAAATGTCTTCTGTATTCTGAAGTGAATGGCCAAGGAAAACCGAGGGCTTCATGGCCAATATGGAGGATTGGCTATGACAACCATGTTCTGCCTTGACAGACTCTAGAGGAATCTCATTACGAGAGATGTTGGGGAAAAATATATATAGGCTAGATTGCAGCCCCAAGGAGAGACCAGAGCATATGCCCCCTGCGCCTTGGGGTGCGGAAACAAGGCAAGACATACCCAACATTTGTGATTGCTATGGGTAGTGAGGAGGTCTGTCTGTGGTAGGCCCCACCTATGGACCAGCTCAGAGAAGACCTGGGACGAAGGCCCACTCGTTGTGCTCTGGGAGGCTTGCATGATAATCGGTCTGCCTATGTGTTCAAAAGTCTGCTGGGAGGTAAACTGCTTCCTGAATTTGCTAGTGATCTTCCGTCCCAGACGTTATGGGTTTCACCTCTCTCAATAGCATACTGCTGATAGGGAGAGTTCCTCCCTGGAGCTGAATATAGGAAACTGCTGCCCTTGTGCTCAAATGCAAGGAGACTGGTCTTCCCTTGATTCTGTGTAGCAAGGCTAAAGTGCTAAAAAGGCTGTTTGAACTTCCAGCGCATTCGAGGCTACCCTCCTTGGCTGGAAATGTCCATTTGCCTTGACCGACAGTACCTCACAGTGTGCCTCCCAGGCTGTCTTGCCAACATGATTCATAACAATGATCCAGTGTAATGGTTCAAAAGGGCCATGACTTCCTCAAGGTATTTCCATCACCGTGGACCGCTACTCATACTGAGTGACACTGTTCTCAACTGTGCTTGATCCTGTTTCCTCCCTTGCGCCAAGAATCCTAGTTGAAACCTGCACTGGCGCCCATGAAATCATCGGCATGCCTGAAGACGTTGAGCCCAGAAGACTGAGAAGCCATCAAACAAGTGAAGGTAGCTGTCCTCAGAATTCTCTTCCTGGCTGTCACTGCTTTCTCTGATGTAAGCAAAACAGAGGAACTAGCAGAGCACCTCCAACTACACTAACTGTTGGGTTGGAGAAAGTAAGCTTCTCTTTCCCCTATTTTTTTTTTTAAGTTGATAACAAAGCCATATCTCTGCAGGGTATGTATGAGGACCTCTTGGTGTGACAGCAATTGTTCCAGTCCCCTGGATAGAAGAAGAATAACGTCCAGGTAGTGACAAACCCGGAGACCTTGTTCTCTGAGTGGAGCTGACACGGCACTGAGACCCTTGCCAACATTCTCAGAGATATTTATTATTTATAGGCCACAAGGTAGGCTGTTAAAGTGGAGATGCTTCTAATCGATCACCAAACTTACTTATTTTGGAAAGAAAAGGAGATTTGGGATGTGAGGATAGGCATCCTGACAATCCAGCAGTTGCATCCAGCCGATTGCTTGTACTGTTTTAATGGACTCCCTCTTAAAGATCTCTAAGAGGGCCAACAAGGTTTAACCTCTTTCGATCTGTAACTGGACACTAGCCTCCATCCCCTGCAAACTACAAACAGGGTTGGGTAGAAAACAGTGAGGAATCCCTGAAGTGACCATGAGTGCCTAATACCTTCCTCCAAGGATCTGTACAACATGCTGTCCAGAAACCCATAAATCGCGCCCTCTGGCTCCTACCTCTAGAGTCTGGGCATGCGCTCGTCAAAAGGGCTTAGTGGGTACTTTCACTTATGGGCCTTGAGAAAGGTTGCCTGAGTTCCCTTACATCCTCTACCTGGGACCCTGGCCTGACAGCTGGCCCTAGGCTCCCTGGACCTAGAGAAGCGGAACCTGCCGGGAGAAACATTTTCTTTTCCTTTTGCTTCCGGTCTTATGGGAGCAGATCGGACTTACCTCCTGTCACTTATGATATTGCTGTCTCCTCCAGTTTCCTACCAAACAGAGATCTTCTGCCATAAAGTGACTCACACCAATCTTGTTTTTAGGAAACAAGACACCGCCCAGGGTCTCAACCATAGGGCCCCCCTAGCCATGACCGAGTATAGCATTGCTATGGCCAGGCACCTGGTTGAGATTATTGCTGCTTCTGCAATAAAGTTCACAGACACATTCATCTTGGCTAGGGTTCAAATGATATCAGCTTTATGGATTTCCTCTCCAACGGCTGTCTCTATCTCCTAAAACCTAAAGCACCTAAAACCTAAAGCACTAGTCACCATGATAAGGGCAACTGTCAGACGGCAGACCCCTGTTGGTCGCCTTGTTACTAGGCTACAGTCGCATTTACTGTGGGCATGGAATTCAGTGATGCTATATCCGGTTTCTGACAAGGATAAAACCTGTATAGACAACCAAAGGAGAAACTTTCTCTGGACTTTGCCATCCCTCTGATTAAATTTCTTCCATAAACGGAGAAGGAATTGCCGTTTTGAAGAAAGAGTAAATATGACTTTGTCTTTTTACCCATGTAATGGACTGGATTTGCAGGCTGCCCACTCATCAGGGTAGCCCAAGCCTGAGCCCACAGACACTTACATAATGGCAGATTTAGTTCCGAAAGAGGAAACACTGCAGGGCCCCATCAAGACTGCAGAACTGGGTTGTTGAGCGCCACATGCCAGGGTGCCAGGTTGTTTTTCTAGTGGCTAGAGTAGCAACTAGGAGGAGGATACCTGGCTGGCATAACTGAAGTGAGTCCAAAATAGCATCTTGCATCATAATTAATAAAGATATTTGGTGTTACCTGTTAACTGCACCCCCGTTGGGCAGTCTTTACTCACCAGCCTATTGGCTACAGGCGCTGTGTCACAGGCTCTGCAGGATTCTTGCTGGGGCATTGGCGTTGCTCGGGGAAGGAGGCGATAAGACGTCTTCTTTGGAACCTTTTCCCTTGAGTGGGTGCGACATATATATAGATTGTAAAAAATAATAAAAAAATAAATTGTAAAAAATAAAATTGTGAAAAAAATTTAATAAAAATTCAAAACTACTGACACAGTCCATGCCTTATCAGTGCCACCTATCAATGCCCATCAGTGCTGCATATTAGTGCCACTGTCACATGACATTAAAAATAGTATTGGTAATCGGTATCGGCGAGTACTTAAAAAAAGTATCTGTACTCGGTCTTAAAAAAGTGTTATCGGGACAACCCTAGTTAAAATTGTATTAAAGCAGAACTAAAGTTGGCAAATACTCTCCTCCAGTCCAGAGTTGCAAAATCCGCAAGCTTCCTTGCTGGCACTGACATCTTTCCCCAGGTTCCTCTGGGTGCCGGATCTTCAGCCATCTTGTCTGGCTGGAATGATGTAACTTACACACACAGGAGCTCAGTTATTCCAGCACCAATGTGTGCAGAGAATGTACTTTGTGTACATTCTAAAGTAGATTTTTTTTTTTGAACAGGCAAGTAAGTTTGTTTTATTGCAGAATAAACATAGCCTGCCTCTTCTGCAATAAAGAGCCTGCCTGATCGCGATTTTTTATTTTTTTACTTTAGTTCTACTTCAACAGCTTAGCTTTAAGTTCGACTCTTTTAACCACTTCCTTACTGGGCACTTAAACCCCCTTCCTGCCCGGACCAATTTTCAGTTTTCCTTTGAATGACAATTGCGCGGTCGTACGACGTTATACCCAAACAAAATTGGCGTCCTTTTTTCCCACAAATAGAGCTTCCTTTTAGTGGTATTTGATCCCCTCTGCGTCATTTCTGATCGCCGCTATAAACAAAAAAAGAGCGACAATTTTGAAAAAAAAACAATATTTTTTACTTTTTGCTATAGTAAATATCCAAAAATAAAAAATAAAAAAACAAATTTATTCATCAGTTTTGGCCGATATATATTCTTCTACATATTTTTGGTAAAAAAAAATCACAATCAGCGTTTATTGATTGGGTTGCGCAAAAGTTATAACGCCTACAAACTATGGACATTGATTTATGGCGTTTTCATTATTTTTTTTTTTTACTGGTAATGGCGGCGAACTGCGATTTTTATCGGTACTGCGATATTGGGACGGACATGTCGGACGTTTTTGACACTTTTTTGAGACCAATGACATTAATACAGCGATCAGAAATGTAAATATCCACTGATTACTCTATAAATGTCATTGGCAGTGAAGGGGTTAACCCGCAGGGGGCAGTGAAGGGGTTAACTATGTTCCCTGGGTGTGTTCTAACTGTGAGGGGGTGGGGTTGGCAGGGGCATGACAGATCTAACTGATCCCAGTGACAGGGATCAGTAGACCTGTCATGCCCCCCTCACAGAACGGGGAACCACCGTGTTTACATTGGCGATTCCCCTTTCCGGCTCTCTGGAGGGAGATCGCGGGTCTCCGGCGGACATCGGGTCCGCCCGACCCGCAGGCACTCTCCCGCAGCGTGCGGCGGCACGTGCGCGTGCCGCTCGCGCCCGCGGGAGCACGCCCAGCACGAGCCAAATGGGAGGACGTCTATAGACGTCCTCCCGGAATTTTAGAGCCCCGCTGTAGCCGTCATTCGGCTATGGCGCGGATGGGAGGAGGTTAAAGTAAACTATAGACAAAACTTTTTTTTATATTTTGGATAGAACAAAGGAGGATAATAACCCATCTGACTTTTTTTGCCATCTGTGTTCCATTTCAGAGATTTCCCTTCACTTCCTGTCAAATAGCCAAACAGGAAGTAAGAAGAAATCACTACAAATTAAGGGAATTACATGGGGACCTCCAGGTCACCAGAACTAGTGTCCCCCTTGGAAGATTTCCCCCCCTATTACTTTTCTGGGGACAACCCATAATTTGGGGTTTTCTTTACTTTCACTTTCAATGATAATGGTACAATGGAACAGGACAGATAGAGGGGGTGAATTTCCTTAACGGGGCATAGACAGCAATAAAAACTGACAGGGGTTCTAATTCCTTGCCACTTTGTTAAACATTACATAAGATCTATTGTTTTAGAAGCAGGTCATAAGCTACTGACCCTAAATTAAGGTTCCTGTGGTAATTAAATAATACATTATTTGCATATATTTCACCATTATTCGCTGAGTATGGAAATTAAGTTCAATTTTATAACTCTCAGAAGTGGGAGGCTAAAGAATGCTTTACTAATTCTTGAAGGAACACTAAATACTAGTTTTAGGACAGAAAGCAGCAGAACTAAGATATAAATAGTGTTTTCTAAAGTGCTGATTTTGTTTCCGTCCACAGTGGTAGACAGGAGGAAGGTGTAATTATAGGAAATGTCTCAATTTTAACAGTTGCTGCTTGCATTATGTGTTCTTGCAAATGCAACAGACAAGTTACTACATATAAATAGATTGCTAGATTTAAACCTCTTTTAAAATACAATGGATCAGTAATCATTCTGCTTTGACCTCTAATTATTAGGCACTGAAAGGTGTACAGAATACCACTTGAACTGTCATTCTACCGCAGTGCAACAAATTGTCAGTAACTTTAATGCAAGACAGCCCAAGTGATGTTATCAGCAGGAAGTATGGTTAGGATGAGTGTGCCTATACAGGCATCTGACTGTGCATATTTCTTTTTTTACTTATTTTTTCTTAATTCTATAGACTGTGCATATATCAATGAAAATATGAACGTGTAACTATACAAAATACCTTCTCAGGGTTTGTAGTATATCTCAGTTTATACCCAAAATGTTAACGCCAATGCATCTAACTTTTACAGTGATTGTAAACCATTTAAAATTTGAACAAAGCACATATATCTGTAGTGTTTACTTGTCTCTCTCCAAAGCTCTAAGGCTGGCCATACACTGAGCTAATTCACTTGATTGTTCCACCAACACAGACAGTGTTGATGCGGATATCCCTCCTGCCGGGTCATTGTCTTCTCCAGGCGGGAGAACGGAGGAAGCCGCCCCCACTGGGAGAAGACAGTGATTATTGCTAGTGGCTATAGCAGCCATTAGCGATTAATCACAGGTAAAACCCCACATACTGGTTGTACCCAAGTTAATCAAGCCTGCCCATACACAGTTTGAATCTTGGCCGGTTCAGCAGGAACCGTGTATGGCCATCCTTACATTCAGTAGGAACCGGCCAAGATTCAAACCATTAATGGGCAGGCTGAATGTACCAAGTTGATCAATTGATCAACTTGGGTAGAACCAGCCTGCCGGATTTGCTTGCGATTATCGCAAGTGGCTGCTATAGCAGCTAGTGATAATCATTGTCTGCTCCCAACTGGGATTGCTTCCCCTGCCCTTCCCCACCGCCCTGGTCAGAAGAAGACAATGGCCCAGCAGGATGGATTCTTGATGGGGGAATCAATCAAATTTCTTCCCTGCAACCCATGAATGCATGTGTATGGCCGACCTAAGTGTCGTTTCCCTCTGGTGCTTCATTTCTCTGTTATCAGCATGTCTCACTTCTGAGAGGTTTTTCAAACACATGAGATAAAATTTGTGACTGGGCGGGAGATAAGCACACAGCTTGTCTATTCAGAATAGAGCTCAGTTTCATTGTTCCTCTGCCTATGTGGGGGGGGGGGGGGTGTCCCTTTCCTCCAATCAGCTCTCAGATAGTGTATAAGAGCTCTAACTGCAGCTCTCTGCCCCCTCCTCTGTACTCCTCAGGGATGCAGAGGGATTTTATCACAATTGTGCTCTTTTGAAGGGTTGTAGAGAATACTGCAGATAAACAAGTAAACTTACAGTGCCTTAAAAAAGTAGTCATACCCCTTAAAATTTCCCACATGTTGTCATGTTACAACCAAAAACGTAAATGTATTTTATTGGGATTTTATGTGATAGACCAACACAAAATGGCACATAATTGTGATGTGGAAGGAAAATGATAAATGGCTTTCAACATTTTTTACAAATAAATATCTGAAAAATGTGGCATGCATTTGTATTCAGCCCCCTGAGTCAATACTTTGTAGAACCACCTTTTGGGGATGTCTCTACCAGCTTTGTACATCTAAGGAGTGAAATTTTTGCCTATTCTTCTTTGCAAAATAGCTCAAGCTCTGTCAGATTGGATGGAGAGGGTCTCTGAGCAAATAAATAACAAATAACAATTTGTTATTAAAAATAAATATCTGAGTGGTGTACACTTGTATTCAGCCCCCTTTACTCTGATACCCCTAAATAAAATCTAGTGGCAATTGCCTTCAGAAGTCACCTAATTGGTAAATAGAGTCCACCTGTGTGTAATTTAATCTCAGTATAAATACAGCTGTTCTGTGAAGCCCTCGGAGGTTTGTGAGAGAACCTTAGTGAATAAACAGCATCATGAAGGCCAAAGAACACACCAGACAGGTCAGGAATAAAGTTGTGGAGAAGTTTAAAGCAGGGTTAGGTTATAAAAAAATATTCCAAGCTTTTAACATCTCACGGAGCACTGTTCAATCCATCATCTGAGAATGGAAAGAGTATGGCACAACTGCAACCCAAACAAGACATGGCTGTCCACCTACACTGACAGTCCGGGCAAGGAGAGCATTAATCAGAGAAGCAGCCAAGAGGCCCATGGTAACTCTGGAGGTGCTGCAGAGATCCACAGCCGGGTGGGAGAATCTGTCCACAGGACAACTATTAGTTGTGCACTCCACAAATCTGTCCTTTATGGAAGAGTGGCAAGAAGAAAGCCACTGTTGAAAGAAAGCCATAAAAAATCCCATCTGCAGTTTGCAAGACGCCATGTGGGGGACACAGCAAACATGTGGAAGAAGGTGTTCTGGTCAGATGAGACCAAAATTGAAATTTTTGGCCTAAAAGCAAAACACTATGGGGTTTATTTACTAAAGTCAAATCCACTCTGCACTACAAGTGCACTGCAATTACATTTGGAAGTGCACTTGGAAGTGCAGTCGCTTTAGATCTGAGGGGAAGATATGAAATGAGGAGAAGCTTCGCTGATTTTATCATCCAATCATGTGCAAGCAAAAATGCTGTTTTTTATTCTCCTTGCATGTCCGCCTCGAATATACAGCGACTGCACTTCCAAGAGCAATTGTGTACACTTGTAGTGCAAAGTGGTTTTGCCTTGGATGGATCCAAGTACAGGGCAATCTTAGAAGAAAACCTGTTAGAGTGTGTTAAAGACTTGAGACTGGGGCGGAGGTTTACCTTCCAGCAGGACCCTAAACATACAGTCAGAGCTACAATGAAATGGTTTAGATCAAAGCATATTCATGTGTTAGAATGGCCCAGTCAAAGTCCAGACCTAAATCCAATTGAGAATCTGTGGCAAGACTTGAAAATTGCTTTTCACAAACGCTCTCCATCCAACCTGACAGACCTTGAGCTATTTTGCAAAGAAGAATGGGCAAAAATGTTACTCTCTAGATGTGCAAAGCTGGTAGAGACTTGCAGCTGTAATTGCAGTGAATGGTGGTTCTACAAAGTATTGACTCAGGGGGGCCGAATACACCACACTTTTCATATATTTATTTGTAAAAAAAATTGAAAACCATTTATCATTTTTCTTCCACTTCACAATTATGTGCCACTTTGTGTTGGTCTATTACAGGGATATGGAGGTCCGCTAATTGCATATCCCTGGTCTATTACATAAAATCCAAATAAAATACATTTACGTTTTTGGTTGTAACATGACAAAATGTGGAAAATTTCATGGTATAAGAATACTTTTTCAAGGCACTGTATGTAGGAGGATTTCTTTAATCTCTGTGTATCATCTGAGGCTATTCATATATTTGAGGGTTTACGACCATTTTTAAGTGTATAAAAGCCATTTTTTTAAAAATGTGTTTTTATTGCTGTTAGGAAATGTTACGCTCTCAATTTGACCTGAGTGAAGGAAAATGCCACATTTTTAGTTGCCACCAGAACAAGAATTATGTGGAAATCTTCCAACGGGGAGACTTACTGTCTAACTGTCTTACTGTATAAAAGGGAAAAACCACACTTTGAAAAGATTTCCTCTCACATATTGTTGTGGATATGGGACAGGAAGTGAAGGAAAATCTGAGCACAGATTGCAATTTGTTTCTAAGTGTATGGACCCAAAGTGGATGAGTTGTAAGTACATAGTACTCTATTTCACCAGCAGACAATAAGGGCCAGATAGTGCTAACGGGCAGTATGGCATAACTGAACATTTTATTATATGCAGGAAGGTGTTACTGAAAGCCAGCAACCTGATGTGTGGGCACCCCCTGGCTGCCCCGCTGCCCCAGGCCACAGACTATGTTGGCTATGCTGAAATATGGCCCTGAGCAATGATCCTGACAGTTAAATTCTGCTCTATTTCCCAATGGCTGACTGAAGATACAGGATTTTCATCATAATGAATTATATCAGAGAAAGCATTCCAGCATTCCATTAAAGTTTATGTCCAGCCAAAACTTGGTATTTGTTTAGATGTTCATGTTCCTTGCTCTTCTCCGCAAGACAGCTGTAAACAAGCCTTGAGAGCAAGAATATTTAAAGCTGAACTCCAGGCTGGAGATAAAGTTACCCTTACTGTGAAGCCCCCTTTGCACTTCAATGGTTAAATGCCTATTTTTTCTAGGGTATGATAAATTCGGTGAATTGCGTACCTTATTCCTCCCTCTTCCAGCAGCCTGATATTTCCTCTGCTCTCTAAAGCTCACAGTATGTGAGCGGGCCCTCGGCATCCTCAGTGCAATGTAGGATCACTGGTCATGTATTGTATACCATGATGTTGGAGAGCAGCGATCGCTCAGGCAGCCAAGAAGAGTAGCTTTTGGAGATCTGGCTTTATGAAGTGGAGGAATAGGAGAGTTCAAAGAGTAAGGTAGACATTTCACCTTATTCCAAACCCCCTAGACAAAATGAGCTTTTAACTCTTGCAGTACATAGGGGGTCCCACTATAAGAAATACATTTTTCTCTCACATAGTGTTCAGCAAAGTGCACGTAATAAAAATCTTGTTTTTAGGTAGGGTGGAGAGGGACTAGAACTAGGACTAGAAATGAAGGAAAATTATCAACCTGCATACAGACAGGAATAAATTCTGACTGGGGTTCTAACAAAAAAAAATTCTGTTTGTGTCTCTGCTGCAGATTGCCTCTTACATCCTGTCTGGTGAAACGGTTGTCACCATTACACCATTTACTATGAGCATTTAATACTAATTATGTATGTAACATATGATAATAGTCAGTAGGGTTCATTTAATTTTGGAGGGTGTATGATGTCATTATGACATTGGGGAGCCTGGGGAGGAAGTTTCCTCTGTATTTTTGATCATTGGATGGTTTCTTAAAATAGTTGTATTCATGCACCCTATACCTATCACATGCAGGACAAAGGGGTCCTACATGACTTCAGAACATTGCACTATTTGTACAATAATGTGAACTTTCTAATAAAATCTGGATGTGATGCAAGGTGTGCTGGTGACATATATCCTTTACTTTCTACCTTGTCACTGAGACAGGATGTAAGGAAAATTGGGGGTGCAAGAATGTAGGAATATAAACCAACAGAACTTATATCACTTCCCTACTCCATCCAAAACTCAAAAAATAGGTTTTTAGCTGGACATATTCTTTAAAATTTTCTTACCCTCTAAGCCAGCTCACAATTTGCTTGCAGAGAAGAGAAAGACTCATTACCAACTAAAAGAGATACCAAGGATGCCTTTTTATCCAGCAATGGAAAACATTGCAGCCCATCTATTTTCCCTCTTCCCCTGACACATTTCAATATGTAGATACATTGGGACATTCTGTTCTGTATAAAAACTATGATTTTAGGCCTGCAAGCACATCCACAGCTGCATCCACAAGATATGCAGGAGAACAAAACTCAATATAGATCACAAAAGTTTATACCTATGGCTTTTTAATCTCCTTATTACATACATTTTCTGATACTAGCAAATGAAAAAAGCACTGAAGGAGCTAGATAGCTAGGTTGCCTTCTACAAGGTCTCATAAGGCCTCATGTACACTGCTGCTGGGAAAAGGACTTTTAGGAGCAGTTGGGCATTTTATTCAGCTGCCCCTGAACTCTCCTCTATGTTATCTTATCAGTACATGTACACAGGGTCGTTTATAGTAATTTCCAGGCAGTTGAGTTTTGAAGCATTTCTTTGAAAGCAAAAAAATGCATTTGAGACGGATGTTCAGAGGCATTTGAAATCCCAAATGGCTCTAACAGCTTGTAAACGCGCCTAAACGCGGTAACTCGCGTCTAGGAGAATTTTGTTTACAGACGTTTTTCAGCTAAAAAAATGTTTTTTTTTTTTTAAAAACATTCCTAGACGCAAACGCACCAAACACTGCATGCAAACAGACAGATATTTTTAAATGACGGTTTCTAGTTGTTAAGTTGAGTTATTTCGGGGGAGGTTGAAAAACATCCCATGTACAGGTAGCCTAAAGGCCCGTACACATAATGCAACGGTCATACAACAACAGTCTTACAACAGCTTGTTGTAAGATAATCCGACCATTAGTACGCGCGATTACAACAGCCGACGTTTAACAGTCATACAACAGAAGTTGGATGAGCAGACTAGAAAATATTTGTTGTACAACAAGCTGTTGTATGACTGTTGACTCGTGTGTACAGAAGTTGGGCCAACAAAAGTTGAAAGTGCAAACACGTATATTCAGAACGCAGGAAGTGCTCGGTCGTGTAACATGTGTTCCTAATTCACAAATCACATTCACCTGAACTTCCTCGTTATACGCTCGTAACACGTCACTATGTTCAGCTTTGTTGTACAACTAATTGACTCATGTCAGTACACTAGACACAACCGCCAATTTTGGACAAAAGTTGAACATGCGGTTGTACGACCGTTGCACCGAGGCATTAGAGGTCCCAAAAGCTACCACTGCTTTAGGTTTTTAGAATAGATAGGATTCATCTGTGTTACCTTGTTTACAGAAACAATACATGTTTTAGCCAATACTTACTAAAGACCAGTAAGAAAATTAATAAAATAAAATTAAAATTATAAGTAAGAAATACAGGAAATTCAGTGTGTAGTCATTATGAAGCTTACTGGTAATTAACATACTTAGCTGAATAACCAATGAAGTTGCACCACTTGGCAATGAATCCTAAGGCCATAGTTAAATGGAAAACGTCTAACTTTGTTCATCACAGGCAGTCCACTATTTGAAGACCTACATATAAAATAGTACATGATCTTCATGAAGTTTTGTATGTCCTTCCATTGTTTGCACGAGTTTCTTTCAACCTGGCCTGCTTTCTTCTAACAATCCAAACACATACTTGTAGGATAATTGGTGTTTGACCAAAATGGCTAGGTGTTTATATGTGTTAGGAACATTCAGCTATGTGACTAAAATGAAATGGTCTACTGTGTGTATTCTGTAAAGCACAGCACAACTGAAATATGAGAGATACAAATATGTTAAATAACCTGATACTTACACGCTGAGCTATCTCTTCCATTACTGTTGTTTAAAGTAGAAAGGTAAAAGCTGTCACCACCAGTAACTCCCATGGTCCTTACACATCAGGTGCAAATAAGGATGAAGTTGCCTCAGCAGTGGCAGTAAGAATACTCCAATGTCAATAGTCAGAGATGGGGAAAATGCCACAGCATCTGTGGTCAATGGGAGGAACAAATGCCCCAGTCAGTTAGTGTGAAGAAAAGGTGCCCCAGAGTCAGCAGGAGAAAACAATGCCCCAGAGTCAGGGGGAAAAAATGCACCAACTTTGGTTGTCAGCGGTAGTAAAAACAAAATTTTGATTGTTACTGGGGAAAAATGCCCTAGCTTTGATAAACAGTGGCAGGACAAAATGCCCCAGTGTTGGTGGTTAGTGGCAGGAGAAAATGCCCAGTATTGGTGGTCAATGAAAAAAAACCACCCAAAAATTATTGGACAATGAGAGGAAGAGTGTACCAGCCTTTATATCAGTGGGCAGTAAAAGGTCCAAGCATTGATCTCAATGGTTACTTACCAAAGCAGATGCTTGGTGTCCTGGCATAGGTGTGCGCAGCCTATTGCATTAGGGTGTGCACCCCAAATCTCAAATGCACATGCCTTTCTCTGCAGCCTCAACTGCACAGGGCAGTGAATGAATGGGAAGTGCTCTGTGCTGAGTGGCTTCCTGTTCATTCACAAACTGAAGCATCGTAAACACAGTTTACTATGTTTCAGTAATGAATGGACACAGTGAGCCAAGTGTGTTTGCTGTGTTCATTTAGAAAAGGAACTATTTACTAGCCCCTTTCCCCGTTCTCCATCCTGAAACATCCCCTGCAGCAGCCGGGGAGAGAGGAGAGGATGGAAGCCAGCAGCATTGCAGGGCGGGGGGGGGGGGGCAACAAGGTGGGGAAGCCTGGGAAGTAGGGGGAATTGGGAATGCACATAGTGATTAAGGTGTGCCCAGGCACATGCCTATGTGTCCTGGCACCAAGTCTCAGGTTAAAGTGTGCTAAAGCTATCTAGGCAATGCTGTGTTGGACTATTCCATTTGGGACAGCCTGCATTGGGCCTCTGTTGAATACTGGAAATTTCTGCGTTTCTCATTTTGAGCTAGCAGATGGAGCTTTAGGTTCCTTTTCACATCTTTGTGCATTTATCCCTCTCATTAAAAAAAGCTTGTTGTTGACAGATATCAGTAGTTGAAGGTAAAATCACTCATCTTATATTATCATCTCCTATTACATGGCTTAATCTAAGTTTTTAAGGAGAATCAGCCTACCTAAAAACAATTATATTATTATTCTATTCTGTCTCTTTAGCTACCCCTCAGTGCCCTAAGACTCCTCTTTCATGTATAGAATATTTATTTTAATGTCTTTTGAATTATAAATCAAGAAGTAAAAATACATGTGTACCTTTTCTTGGGTTATTTGATTCAAGTTTTTTTTTTTTTTAACATTTAGTTAATTTCTGCAATTCGTCTCAAATATATATGTATATATTTCAAAACCTTCTGAGCACACATACACATTTTGCACTTCTTTTTACTTAATTTGCCTATGATCTCCTTGAAACAATAAAGAGAAGCAGAAAGCATCTAGGAACTGAGTCTGTCTCACAGGATTATCCTAATGTAAGATCTGAAGAAACGACATAGTTAGGACACAAACAGGAAGTCTTATAAGCCATTAGTAAATGGGTGTTTCCTTCCGAGGGACGGCACTTTTTTTTTTTTTTAGCCTTCTTATCCTGCAGTCACAGTTTTTACACATAACAGTACAGCTGTTGCCTTTTTTAAAAGGATTTAAAGAGATACACCACCTGCTGCCTTCTTTACGTCAATTATGTGTGTTGCACAAAAACAGACAGAAGGTCTCTTAAAATCAATGGCAGTATTCCCCCAGGGAAAGCCATAAAAATGTGGTCACTGAGATGTCATATTGAACTAATGAGCTCCAGTATATGCATCAGCCTTGTAAGTGACTCAATCAGGCAATTACTCTGTAGTATGAGCACATGGTCAGCTGGCCAGTTCACGGAATAGGCTACATTTATTCATTAGATGATTAAGTACCATCCATCAGTTAGAAGTGCCGGAATAGGTGTTACATTGTTGCAGAAATCAGTGCTTGACTAAACCATATCTAAACCCAAGAACAAAAATTAAACTACAGCTTACCTTACCTTAGATATTATGCATGAATTTGTTGTTTTTTTTAAAAAAAATCTTATTTTCACTTGGTGATCCTTCCAGGAGCAGCACACTTTCATTTTAACAACTGTACTGTATCTAGGAGAAGAAGCGTTGCCACCCTAGGAAGGCAGTGTGTTAGAACTATATAACACCTTCCCCCTATATAACATAGGGGGAGGTATTTTGTAGTCAAAGGAGATAGCTGGGTGCACTCCTAACTAATAACTGTTTGCAGAGGCAGAGAGTACAGGAAATTATCAGCTCACAAGATTTCAGGCTGGATGAACAACTATTTTTTTTTTTCGAGTAAAATATAACACTCAAAATAATAACATTTTTTCATTGGCATAGTTAAAGTGTTTCTAAACCCACAACAGTAAAATCAGTCTGTATATGCAGTAAAGCATGCATGTTATACTCACTGCTGAACTAAGGGGTTAATCCTTTGCATTGTGTAAAAAGGCTTTTTGATCCTGTAAGGACAGATCCTCCCCCTCCTGCAAGGTCTCTCTTGGCATGGCCAGACAAGATACAGTCAGAGTAGTAAGGCTGCACATGCTTAGTTTGGTCTCTATTGCTGGAGAGACATTTCCTTGTTCGCAGAGCTAGCCAAGTCACGTGATATTGAGATCACACATGTGGGTGTGTGTACGGGCTATAGTGGAAATCTCCTCCTACCTGAACACTCAGCATGTGGGCAGACCCTGCAGTTTATTATGTGACTGTGGTTAACTGATGAGCCAAAAAGGTATATAGAGGCAATATTTTAATGTAAAAAGAAGATTTATAAGCTGTGGGTACTGTGGGGGGGGGGGGGGGGGGTCAGATGAACTATTTTCATATACTGGGTTTAGTAACACTTTAACAGACCATTTGGGAGCAAACAATAAAAACGTATTGTTATTGTTTAAGTCATGATTTAAATGTGTTTTTTCAACAGTATTTTCACAATAAGGGACACTGTGAAACTGTTGTTAGTATAGTGTTATTATTTTAATGTATCTGTGACATATACTTGTCAGCTAGCTCTTAGGGCTCTCAGTCTACCTTATTCAGTAGGGCTTTTTTAATCTGAAAATGTAAGGCCCAATCACACTATGCATTGCATTAAAGCAGAGTTCCACCCAAAAGTGGATCTTCCACTTTAAGGGAAGGTGATCCCCTGACATGCCACAATTGGCATGTCATTTTTTTTGGGGGGGGGGGGCCCAGGTCCACTTCCTCTCCTGGTGCCGCAGAGCCGGAAGGAAGTTCACCTTCCCCCCTCTCTCAGCTATCTTCTGGGACACAACACAGTTCCCAGAAGATATGCCAGCCATTCACAGCGCACAGCGAGACTTTGAAGCCAAAGCCGGGTGCCCACACTTGTGATGCCGGCGCCATATGGGGGAGGGGGAGAAAAGCGACGCTGCACGCGGCTGCATCGCTGGAGCCTGGGACAGGTGAGTGTCCGATTGTAAAAAGTAAGCAGCTACACTTTTTGTAGCTGTTGACTTTTAATAGGGTGGAACTCTGCTTTAACGCACACAGCATTAAAACAGTTCATTTATTTTAAATGCACAGTAGCACAACTTATAGCATGAAGAAGTGAACATGTTCCCTCTTTCCCTCTTTTTTCACAGTGCACCACAAAAAATGGCATATGCACTGTGCATTGCTACAGTGCCGGTGCATTGCCTGTTACTGTAACTGGGCGCTGAGTTGCTCTTCTAAATTAAATTGATTGCAAAGGCAGAAGGTTTTTTATCTTAATGCATTCTATGCATTAAGATAAAAAGCCTTCTGTGTGCAGAAGCCCCCCTCAGTCCCTCCTAATACTTACCTGAGGTCCCTCTAGATCCAGGGATGTTGCAGGAGTGTCTCAGCTGCCCGGGACTCCCCTCCTCATTGGCTGAGATAGCAGCATGGTGCCATTGGCTCATGCTGCTGCCAATCAAAGTCAGTCAGCCAATGAGGAGAAAAAGGGGCGGAACCGGGCAGCTGTTCCATGTCTGAATGGACACAGGGAGCTGTGGCTTTGCTCAGGTGGCCCATAGCAAGCTGCTTGCTGTGGTGGTGGCACTCAACAGAAAGGAGAAGCCAGGAGCACCAAAGAGGAACCCAAGAAGAGGAGGATCTGGGCTGCTCTGTGCAAAGCCACTGCACAGGGCAGGTAAGTATCACATGTTTGTTACTTTTAACTAAAAAAAAGTAGACTTTAGCATCGCTTTAAGAGATTTAACTTCAGTAACATTCCTTTTAACCTCTTGCTGCCCACAAAATACATATGTGTGACATCAAAAAGGGTGGGATTTAATGTCCACACCCTGCACATATTCTGTCCATGAGTAGCCGATGTTTCTGTTTCTTGAGAGCACATGCCCAGTACAGTGAACTTTATGGTATAGACAGCTCCCAGTCTCTTGTTATGACTGGGAGTTGCCTGTATGGGCTCCCAATCATGTGACCACTGTGACGGACAATCAGGAAGTCCGTCCCGCTCCCCCAGGGGGAACAGACCCACTAAAAGGGATGCCGGGACTGGGTGGAAAGTCTCCACTTCCTGACAGGCATGAAACACAACAGGGAGTGAGGAGAAATATCTCCAATAGAGACATAGGTAGCTATAACCACAAAATAGTATTGTGAGATTGTTTAGAACCTCTGCCAGAACTTTGGACTGTTTGTGACCCCTGAAGGAAGATTGTCCCTCACTTTCTGTCCATATCACAAATATCAGACGGGAAGAAAAGGGATAGGGACACAGACAACATTTAACATTTTTCATAACAATGGCTGGAGATGGGCTTTAAACCACTCACATAAACTGACAAATACACAAATGTGTGTTAATCAGATGAATGTGTGTTAACTGGACTAACTAATAACTTATTTTCACATTTTTATCCTTCCATTTTGCAAAAAAGTTTCACATAAGATAAAACATTTGATGCAACTATGCAAGTATTTCACAAGCTGTTTTTAATTATCGTGACTGTTCTGTTGTGCCAAATTCTAGTTGTAATTTCGTAATATTAACCCATATTCTCATTGAATGCTATGTAAATGACTAGGCTACAATATGGCATTAAAGAAAACCTGTGCTGAAAGAAGGACTGTCATTGCTTACCTTCTTCTGATATTGATAGTTGCCTGCCTGTTTCTGGCTTCAATATTTTCTAAATCACTGATCTAGAACTAGCGTAAAGTCAGTGAGGTCAGAGTAAAGTCATAAATCCTTATCTGTAAATGTATTCCAGATCAGTGAATCAAAAGCTATTGAAACCACTAAATCTGCATGACAGTCAGGCAACTAACATTTTCAGAAGAGGAGATCAGCAACTGAGGCCTTCATATATCTCATCAAAAGACATAGTAAGGCTTTTTGGATAAAAAACATATACAAACCCATAGATCTGTTCCAGAGTTGCTCCTTTCAGTCCACATGGATGACCCAGGTGCTATCGCAGCCCATCTTTGCTTTCAGTCAAAAGTAAGCCGCACTCCAAAACTTAGCTTCTTCTTACATTTACTTTTGATGGAAGGCTTTTTAGATATCCAACAAAGTGATTAATTAAGAAGTGCTGGACTGTTATCTGACACAGTCTAAGAGGGAAATACTAATATTGCTAAACATATTGGCCATGAGTCATGGGTTCACCAGTAGGCTAATGGGTCATGGGTTCACAACTATAATATACGTATACCCTAAGGGGACTTTTCGTGGGGTTGCACAGCAGTGCAATAAATAGGTGGTTCTGCTATATGTACTGTTGCATTTTATCATCATTTTGTATATTGGGTTATGTGTACCCCCTCCTTTTCCTCTTTGATTTTAATTGCACTTTTGTAATAAACTAGAAACTATTTTTATACTACTCTGTATTTATGTTTGAGTGGAGTCTATGCCCTTTAAAGTCCCACCAGAGGGTCTTGGTTTTCTAATAAGTGGACTTCTTAGGTGTCTATAAGGCCCTTTTGTTTGTTGTTATTCCTGATAACATTTCCAAAATCTATTCTGAGATCATGTATATACAGTTGTGCTCATAGGTTTACATACCTTGGCAGAATTTATGATTTCTTGCCCATTTTTCAGAGAATATGAATGATAACACAAAAACTTTTCTTTCACTCATGGTTAGTGTTTGGCTGAAGCCATTTATTATCAATCAACTGCGTTTACTCATTTTAAATCATAACGACAACAGAAACGACCCAAATGACCCTGATCAAAAGTTTACATACCCCAGTTCTTAATTTATTTATTTCAGGTACTTATATAGCGCCGTCAATTTATGCAGCTCTTTACATATACATTGTACATTCACATCAGTCCCTGCACCATGTATTGCCCCCTTTAACATCAATGACAGCTTGAAGTCTTTTGTGGTATTTGTGGATGAGGCTCTTTATCTTCTCAGATGGTAAAGCTGCCCATTCCTCTTGGCAAAAAGCCTCCAGTTCCTGGAACTTCTTGGGCTGTCTTGCATGAACTGCACATTTGTGATTTCCCCAGAGTGGCTCAATGATATTGAGGTCAGGAGACTGAGATGATCACTCCAGAACCTTCACTTTATTCTGCTGTAGCCAATGACAGGTCAACTTGGTCTTCTGTTTTGGATCATTGTCATGTTGGAATGTCCAAGTACGTCCCATGCGCAGCTTCCTGGCTGATGAATGCAAATGTTCCTCCAGTATTTTTTGATAACATACTGCATTCATCTTGCCATCAATTTTGACCAAATTTCCTGTGCCTTTGTAGCTCACACATCCCCAAAACATCAGCTATGTTTCACAGTAGGATTGGTGTACCTTTCATCATATGCCTTCTTGATTCGTCTCCAAATGTAGCATTTTTGGTTGTGGCCAAAAATCTCAATTTTGGTCTCATCACTCCAAATGACTTTGTGCCAGAAGGTTTGAGGCTTGTCTCTGTGCTGTTTGGCGTATTGTAAGTGGGATACTTTGTGGCATTTGTATAGTAATGGCTTTCTTCTGACGACTTGACCATGCAGCCCATCTTTCTTCAAGTGCCTCCTTATTGTGCATCCTGAAACAGCCATACCACATGTTTTCAGAGTCCTGTATTTCAACTGAAGTTATTTGTGATTTTTTTTTTGCATGTTGAATAATTTTCCTGGCAGTTGTGGCTGAAATTTTAGTTGGTCTACCTGATCATGTTTTTGTTTCAACAAAACCCCTAATTTTCCACTTCTTGATTAGAGTTTGAACACTGCTGATTGGCATTCTCAATTCCATGGATATCTTTTTATATCCCTTTCCTGTTTTATACAGTTCAATTACCTATTCCCACAGATCCTTGGGAAATTCTTTTGCTTTCCCCATGACTCAGAATCCAGAAACGTCAGTGCAGCACTGGATGAAATATGCAAGGGTCTGTCAGGAGTCCAGAAACTCATTAACCTTTTATACATACACACTAATTACAAGCAAAAGGATCCCCGGTGAGGATGGTTACCTTTAATAGCCATTCAAACCCCTTTGTGTCAACTTGTGTGCATGTTATCAGGCCAAAATCACCAGGGTATATAAACTTTTGATCAGGGTCATTTAGGTAATTTCTGTTGTCATTATGATTTAAAAAGAGTAAACACCATTGATTGATAATAAATGGCTTCAGCCAAACACTAACCATGAGTGAAAAAAAAGCTTTTGTGTTATCATTCATATTCTCTGAAAAAGGGCCACAAAATCATAAATTCTGTAAACGTACGAGCAGAAATGTTTCAAATATTTTATTGTTTTTTTTGCACAGAAAAATGTAAAGTATACATTGCAATGCTTAACATGTAAATGAAGATAGTACTGCCTTTGGGGGTACAATAACTGTGTACAGTGGGGTACAGTATTGAGGAATATGAATTTCATTGGTATGTGGGTTCAGAAACAATTGGGAAGAGATGATAAACATTTGTGAAGGATAGAAACCCATCAGATTTAGGAGGGATGTAGGTAGCAAGTTGTTATGAGCGCAACTGTACATACTGTATATAGGGTATTGGGTACCAAATGTATACAAGTCAGGGGATATGTAATATAAAGAGGCCCATATAAAAGAATATTTAGTAACAACTTTTATTTACCAAAAAAACACTTGATATTTTGGTGGAGAGATCCCTTTAGCAATGCTTCTAAGCTTTATTAAAATACTTTAGAAAAAGCAGTTGTTACTAAGTACCCCTTAATGTAGTCCCCTTATCTTATATGCCCCTTGACTTGTTTATATTGAAACCATTATTAAAGGGGAACATATTCTGATAAAGCTGAGAAATACTGCTATATATCATCTTTTTACTGACATCTCAAGTGCTTTATGAGTGAATTCAGGAAGCAGAAAGACATTTTTTGTTTCCTGTTGAATGTGATCAAACTAAAAATAAACTAAAATCACATGTTTAGGTGAAAAGTGTTGACAGTAGAATCTACTTCCTAGATGAATTAAAAACTGTAGCTAAAATATTGAACAAAGTCATCGGAACATAACGAAAGGAACTTGTAACATGTTCAGCAAGCTGCTCGTATAACAGTTGCTGACAGTTGAAGATCATTTCTAGGGAGGGACCCTGATGCTGAAGCTGTATTCCTAAGATAGTTACTCTCTGTATTGTCTCAGTGGACATCAATATACTACAAACACCTTCAATGTCTGAATGCAGCTTGGCAAGCAAGCATTTCACAGAGAGTAAATTAATAATTGATTGGATTTTAGGCTTTGTGACTCAAAAACTGGGTTTTATGTTCAGTCTATTTTCTTTTCAAATGATGGCATTAACTGGTATTTGACAAGAGAGCAATGTAGTCATCTGGCAGAGCAGAAATGCACAGCATCTGAAGCTCATCAAATGTATTATGCAACACATAAAGATGTGTTTTCTAGTAATGATCTACAAAAACAGGCCCGCCTTTCCAAAGCTACCTTGAATATGTTTGTCATTCATTCAGATATAAAAGCAGCCTTTCCGTAGCATTCTTTGAGAAGTTTAACCAGTTCCTGACCGCGCGCCGTGTTTTCACGGTGGCAGTCGGGATGCTGAGTGCGAATCGCCGTAAAAAGACGGCGATCTGCAATCAGCCACTAGGGGGCGCACGCTCCCGCCGCACTCCTGAGGAGTGTGCCCGCGGCTCGGGCGGACCCGATGTCCGCCGGCGAGCCACGATGAGCGGCCACAGGGAAAGAACGGGGAACCGCCGATGTAAACACGGTGGTTCCCCGCTCTGTTAGTGGCGGCATGAGTGATCTACTGATTCCTGTCACTGGGATCAGTTAGATCTCTCATGCCCATGTTAGCCCAACCCCCCCACAGTAAGAACACGCCCAGGGAACACAGTCAACCCCTAGATCTCCCCCTGCAGGTTAACCCCTTCACTGCCAATAACATTTATACAGTAATCAGTGGACATTTAAATTTCTGATCGCTGAATAAATGTCATTGGTCCCAAAAAAGTGTCAAAAATGTCGGATATGTCCGCTGAAATATCGCATTACCGCTAAAAATCGCAGATCGCCGCCATTACTAGTAAAAAATAAAAAATAAATAAAAACCCCAGAAATTAATTCTCATCATCCGTAAACGCGCCCACTTTTGCGCAAACCAATCAATAAACGCAGATTGCGATTTTTTTTTATCACAAATATGAGGAATTATATAAATCGGCCAAAAACGGTGAAAAAAATGTTTTTTTTATATTTTTTTTGGATTTGAATTTTAGCAAAAAGTAAGAAATTTGGTTTTTTTTGCAAAATGGTCGCTTTTCTTTTGTTTATAGCGGCGAACAGAAATGACGCAGAGGTGATCAAATACCACCAAAAGAAAGCTCTATTTGTGGGAAAATAGACCGCGCAATTGTCAGTTAAAGCGACGCAGCGCCGAATCGCAAAAAGTGCTCTGGTCCTAAAGCTGGAAAACCTTCCGGTTGGTAAGTGGTTAAAACATGTACAGTCCAATAAATGGGATATTTTTCTAACTTGAGGAAGCATAACAAACACCTCTAAACATCTTTTATGAAATATCCTGATCAGGTTAAGTCATTTCCTTTTCCATGTCAGAAAAAGGGACACAAAAATCTTTGGTTGTGTTGTGTGAAAAACAATAAAGACAGGAAAACAGTAACACTCAGCATTGGTCTTAGGCATACACAATAAGGTCAATTCACCAAGCTTTAATAACAGCCTAAGGGACTTTATTTTCAGCCATGTGACTGTCATTTTCAAATTTCATTGTACTTAATTGAATATAACTATCACTTTTAGGAAAATAAATATAATTTTTAGCTTTGTCAATTGAGCCTAATGTATTGTTTTTTGTTTTTAGTGGGAATTCCAATGAGTTCAAAGAACACGAAACAAGGAGTGATACCGATTTTTCTTCTAGCTTTTGTGTACCTGCATCCTACCAGGGCTACTATGTTATAGCAGTGAATTATAATCAAAACAGTTTTCTGCAATTTTGGATACAATAAGGTAGGCATTGGTTTGCGCAGCCTATTGCATTAGGGTGTGAACCCTAAAGCTCAATATATATATATTTATATGCATACATACACACACACTCTTATGGCAGAGCTGGTACAGTGAAAGATAAGTATGGTAGTGCTTCCTTAATGGCAGAACTGGTCAGAGGAAGATATTTCCTATCTCCCTGCAGGCACCCAGAGCAATAATGCTAATGTATTAGGGTGATTAGGGTGTGCCCTGCACACACCTATGAAGGTAGGGTTAGAACCTCTGTTAAAGTGTTACTAAACCCACACCAGTAAAATCATTCTGTATATGCAGTAAAGCATGCTTTTTATAAGCACTGTGGAACCAAAGGGGTTAATCCTCTGCATTGTGTAAAAAGGCTGTTTGATCCTGTCTTCTCTGATCCTCCCTTCTTCCACAGTCCCAAATCCATCTCCTGATAGTACAAAGCCTTTGGAGTCACTCTGCGCATGCTCAGTTTGGTGTGTATTGCTATAGAGTTTTTTTTTTTCTTGGGAGGGTGCATGTGATCAGCACAGGGCCAATCAGTACTGTTCAGACAGGATCAGGGGTCCTGCAGCCTCATAGGACAGTCAAAGTAGAATAAAAACTGCTCCTACAAGCTTTAACCAGACATTGTTAGAAGCCACCAGACTGCTATATACCACTGATGTGAAAAGGTATTTAGCAGTTTACTGTACTTTTACTAAAATAATTGCATTTCCATGTTCTGTGTACTATGGGAGGCCAGATATAGTGAATGCAGTGTTCTGGGTTTAGTAACACTTTATGTTTTAATAGCTTTTTGTGTCTCCATTGGGAAGATTTACTACACTTCCTATCCAGGAGACATGGCAGGAAGTGAAAAGAAATATTCTCAAAGTAAAGCTGGCTATACACTGTAAGATTTTCTATTGATTTTTCCCACCAACGCTAAACAACATGGATGGAGGAATCTCCCCTGCCAGCTATTATATTCCAAGCACAAGAACAAACAGGGTGTTTGATTCAGATTTCCTAAGAGTTACTGACATTTTTACTGGAAACACTGGCTTCAGTTCCACAGCACTCCACAACATGGGGGCATCCTTTAAAAACAGGAAAAGAACCTAGAGTTGAGAATCCACATACATTCTGTAAAACGGGAGAGCCTAACAAACATCAAAAAGTCCAATATTTTTAATAAAATTAATTCTCTGCTATGAAGCAACTTTATCATTAACCACTTGAGCTCTGGAAGGTTTTACCCCCTTAATAATCAGGCCATTTTTTTGCTATTTAGCACTACGCTTATTTAACTGGTAATTGCACGGTCATGCAATTCTGTACCCAAACTAAATTTATATCATTTTTTTTCCCACACAAATAGAGCTTCCTTTTGGTGGTATTTGATCACCACTGCATTTTTTTGTGATATAAATGAAAAAAGACCCAAAACTTTGAAAAAAAACCCCAAAAATTTTTTACTTTCTGCTATAAAACATATCCAATAAAAAAAAAAAATCAAAAAATCAAATGTCTTCATAAATTTTGGCCAAAATGTATTTTGTTACATGTCTTTGATAAAAAAAAACCCAAAAAGTGTATATTCATTGGTTTGTGTGAAAGGTATAGCGTCTACAAACAATGGTATATATAGTGATTTAAAAAAAATATATATACAAGTAATGGCGGTGATCAGTGACTTATAGTGAGACTGCGATAATGCGGCGGTCAATCTGACACTAACTGGCGCTGGGTGGCAACTGATTACTGCCACTGACATCTCCAGTGACGGTAACACAGTGATCAGTGCTAAAAATATACAATGTCACTGTACTAATGACACTGGCTGGGGAGGGGTTAACATCTAGGGCGATCAAGGGGTTAAATGTGTGCCTAATAATGTTTAGTGTATGTAATATGTGCTGTTTTACTAAGCAGTGTGCCAGTTTTTACTCCCTGCTTTGCAGAGAGAGAAAAAAAACGGCATATCACTGTTGTCTGAAGAGAGCCCTGTGTTTTTTACCAACACAGGGCTATCTTCTGTCAGTCACTCAGCTGATCAACAATGATTTACGGCAGGGAGTTGCTGATCGGCTTGTGCTGCAACGAATGACAGCACAGTCTTCAGGGTTCACGCATGCATGTCCAAACAGACCCGGAAGAAATCCAAGGGTACAGGTACATGATTGTTCCTGTATGAGCCAACCTGCCTGCAGTAAATGTACTGCGGTGGGCCATAAAACAACTAAAAACCCTGGACTCTTGGACTTTTGTTTGACGCTCTGATTGTATTGTATTGAGCTATTGTATTCTGACAGCCATTACCCACAGCTGTCACAATGCCTGAACAGTGGCTGCATCTGACTGAACAATTTTTCACCACATTCCTTTGATTTTCAGATCAACAGATGTTAGACGCGAGGACACCGATAGGGCCAATGGCCTCAAATATCAGCTGGTTTAGCAGGAACCAACTGAAATTCACTCTGTATAAGGCTGGCCAAAGGTAATGTCCTATCTGGGCGGCACAGTGGTGTAGTGGATAGCACTTTTTCCTGGCAGCAAAAGGGTCGCTGGTTTGAATCCCAACCACAACACTATCTGCCTGGAGTTTGCATGCTCTCCCTGTGCCTGTGTGGGTTTCCTCCGGGTACTCTGGTTTCCTCCCACACTCCAAAGACATGCTGGTAAGTTAATTGGATCCCGTCTAAATTGTCCCTACTATGTGCATGCATGAATGTGAGTTAGGGACCTTAGATTGCAAGCTCCTTGAGGGTAGGGACTGATGTGAATGTACAATGTATATGTAAAGCATTGCGTAAATTGACAGCGCTGTACAAGTACCTGAAATAAATAAATAAATCTTAGTTGTCACAGGAAAAGATTTCCTGTTTCTTTTTCGTCACCAGGACAGAAAGTGACAACGAATCTTCCAAACAAGAATACAGACAGCAAAAAGCCTGAAAGAGTGTTTCATCTCTTCCCCATTCTATTCAAAACCAGAAAAACTATTGGCAGAAGTTTCGGTTATTCTATAAACACGATGCCATATTTGAAAGATTAAAATAAAGATATGCACGTAAAACGTCATACTTGAATCACCTGAGTATGGGTGTCCATATTTCTGCGATAATTTTGGGTAAAAATAATAGAAATGGAACCTAAACATCCCTCTTGCAGATTGTGCTGTCTCCAAGAAAAATCAACTGAATTTGACAGCTATTGTTTTTGGCTATATATTGTAAATTCTTCAGTAATTTGGCCCCTTTGTATGCTACCTTTGTTGGTTATAAAATCATTAAAAGCTTGGTAGTTTTCTGTATTTAATGTCCAAATTAAGGATAATACAATAATAAATGTAGTATTTTAGCAATAATTTTAGAGTTTGCATTAAACAGATGTAGCTTTGTAATACGTTAATAATATATTGTACATATTGAACATGTTTACACAAAGGTCCATGAAACATCTTTGATGGAAAATATAATTGTTGGAGCGCGTTGTGGATATGTGGAAATAGATGATGTAACTCCTGATCAGGAGAAAGCTGGAAAATTGGTGAGCCAGAAATCCTGCCCAGGGCAAGTCTAGTATTTGGCATGGTTGATGCTCACTCACTATAGCAATTTAGGTGTCTCCCAGTACTAAAAAAATGTACTTTGCAGTGTTGGTCACATGTCCTCTGCAGTTGTTAACCAGTCATTCTTCCATACAAACCTGTACATGGGTTTAGGTATGGGTATGGTAGGAGTATGGGTGTGAGTTTGGGTATTATGGGCACAATTCTTCAAACTGGCCTAAATCTTTCACAATAAAAGCCAGAGGGGCAAGAGTTTGCAGAAAATGCACTCACCTGGGTGTGTGGTAAGGCAGAAGTGACTGTCTCACAGGATGCTAGCACTCATTTTGAAATCTGGTTCGACTGTACTGACTCCATAAAACTGATATAAATTAGACTGATTGCACCCTAAACCTCATAATTTCTGCTGGCACCTTATTAAATAGCCCTATTTATGACTTTCACTTATAATGAAATTATTTAAAGTGAACCTATACTCTGCCCAGGCATTTTGAAGCTTCAAGGTCCAATGCCAACCACAATAAATACTTTTATGTATGCTTGGGAAAGCAAAGTAACATACTCAGTACTTTTGTGGATGGGAAACATGTGACTTACTCTTATGTGACAGCACTAGTGCTTAATGTCTGGTCGCTCGGGCACACAGCAGTATGAAATAGGGATGAAAAGAGAACCCTTGTGTAAGCTTCAAAATGTGACTCTGAGCTTTCTCAGGACTTTTTATCTCTATCCCTTGGTGAAAAGGGTATCAGAGGACCAATGGCAGGTATAACCTACTATGGGAACTGGCAAACAAGTGAATGTGTCTCTTTGCCGGGCATGTGCAAATTACAAATTCACATTAAATTAAAACTGTCACCAGAGTAAAATTGCTCTATTAGACTCTGCTATTAGTAAAGTTAAATGTGTAAATACTTTAATGCCAACTTGGTTATTAAGTATAGTGGGGTTGCTTTACAAAAACTGGAGCACTCAGAATCTGGTGCACCTGTGCATGGTAGCCATTCAGCTTCTAACTTCAGCTTGTTCAATTAAGCTTTGACAAAAAAACCTGGAAGCTGATTGGTTTCTATGCAGAGTTGCACCAGATTTTGCACTCTCCGGTTTTAGCAAATCAACCCCAGTGTGTTATGATGTATGCATGTGTGATTGTCTTGAAAAATGCATAAAGTACAAGGCCATCAAAAAAACAAACACATATACTCACCACCAGCTCTAAGACAGAGAACTGAACGATCACGTGACTGCTGATCACTCAGGTCTCAGCCTACACTGACCAGAGCGCAGTGACTGTCAGTTACTGCTTTCTGCTCTGCCCCTCCAGATCACGGTGCACTGAGGCAGCTGCAGGTCAGGCATCTAAATACATCTCAACCTCAAAGTCAAGATCCCCGCAGAGCCTGGACTGGCTCTGTGACGTCAGCCAACAGCTGACTTTGGCCTGCTGTTGGCTGAATCTGGGTCACTCCTGTGACTCAGAAAAGAAGTATGGCCAAAAAGCTTTCTGTAAATCTTGCACCCCCAAGGGAGCCACAAAAGCCACTAATATACTTGGATCCCCCACCCTGCACAGCCAGGCCCACCGAATTTTCATAGGCAGACTTGAGTTAGGGAATAGTCTGTGACTTTGGTTATTTTGAGTTTTATTGAGAGTAACAACCTGGATAGGGATGGGAGACTATAGGATGCCCATTTAACTTCAACAATAACTTCAGGGACAACTCTTCCTATATACAGTCTCTATATATAATGCCTCTTCCTCCTCCAACACACACACTTGCTTGCAGAACCTAGCTGGAAGACTGTGAATATGTGACAGTCACTCAGTCAGATGAAAGTAATGGCCCATTACAGGCAGGAACCCGAGGCCCCTTAGTTGTGTAGCAGAATTTCAGTGTCCACCTTGCATCACTCTTGCGACTATTGATCCCAGCACTACCTCTTCAGGCACTGCCAACCGGGCTGCAGCTACCCCTTTCACTAGCCCTCCAGGCTAACTTCTTCCCACAGTCCTCCAGACTGACACTCACCAACTCACCCGGCTGACTCTCAGGAGATCTCTCAGATGTGCTGACCTGCTCCTGCTGTTCTCTCTTTGCTCCTGTGTCTCCAGGAAGTGTTTCCTCTGTGCGTTTTGGTATGAATCTCCCAGCACCCAATCCCCAGGCCCGAGGTCAGCCACCCAGACTAGGGGGCACCCTCAAGGGCCACCGACAGCCTCCTCAGCACTCCATCTCCATCTTACACCTGACTGCCCCTGTTGGCATGGCCTATGTCTATTTATGAGGTAAGCTCTGCCCCCTATGTTCATGCAGCCACTGAATCTCAACTGACATGAATGGGACTGCCTGCACGCAGATGGACAGAACACCCGTGCATTCTCGTGTGGGCAAACATGGCCCTCACATGGATGTACACTTAAGTACACCTATGTGAATGAGGACCAAGGCAGCAGATCTTTGCACAGCTTCTCTTAACTCATTTAACAGCTCAGGTAGCGTGCAGGAGCAACTGCTTGACTCCCCTTCATTCAGTCACAAGTCTCATGACTAAACGGAAGAATAGAAATTATTAGGAGTAGCTTGTCATAGCTGTTGATGTTAGAGAAAGGCAAGGATATACAATGCCTCCCACTGAATTCCAATTATCTTAAAGTAGAGTGGGCACAGACAACACATTAATCTGGGTCCATTAATTTGTGTATTCACAGCCCTGTCAGCATCAGAAATTTCCATAAAAAATGTAACGACTATATTTAGAGATCTTAATAGCTTTGCCATTAGATAATATGCAGAGCTTTTGGGTTATACGAGTATAACTAGAGTACCTAGTGCTTGTGATAATAAGGTGGCATGCAGATTAATGAGGAGCTTTCAATGGCTGCTTTGAAAATCAGTAGCATCGCTAAGAATCTTTGAGAAAGAGATTAGAGAAAAGATAAAAAAAGAATAATTGTATTAGACAGAAGCTAAAATTGTGGGAGCTACAGGTGTTTAGCAATCACTTCATAATCTGCTAAAGAGCGAATATATTGTCATGAAGCAGGAGGGATCTAATGTGTTACAATAGTTAAATCCACTTTTGGGTCATGAGTACTATGCAGTAGTTAATGCTTTGCATACCTTCCCTAAACAACCTTTTATTTTAAACATATGCTGGTGGTACTATGCACCATTTACTTGTTTTCCACCCTAAGGCAATAAATTAATAGCCCTTCCATATCTTTAGCTTCCATTTATCATGTCAGCTTTGTGACTGTGTGAGTAAATGAAGATACTTATCTGACTCAGAACCCAGAACTTTTTAAAATTGCCAGTAGACAGAACAGAAAAAGTGTATGTGTTTTTGATAGGGAAATATGCAGATCATTTAACTGGGGGTTCAGAGTTCTACCTGTTTGTGTACTCCTAGTACATTTTTTGGCTTTACACATACCATATATTACCAAATGTATTGGGACGCCTGCCTTTACACGTACATGAACTTTAACCACTTTAATACAGGGCACTTTCACCCCCTTCCTGCCAAGTCCAATTTTCAGTTTCCAGCGCTGTTGCATTTTGAATGACAATTGCGTGGTCATGCAACACTGTACTCAAACTAAATTTTTATCATTTTTCCCCCCACAAATAGAGATTTTTTTTGGCGGTATTTGACCATAACTGGGGTTGTTATTTTTCGCGTTACAAATAAAAAAAAAAATTAAATTTTGAAAAAAAAATTTAGGCATCCTCGATGGGTCGGCACTGATAATCAATGTGCAGATTATCAGCGCAGACCCCTCCACCCGTTAGGAGAGCAGCCGATTGGCTCTCCTCTGCTCGCTCCTGTCAGTGCGAGTGGAGGAAAAAAACGATAAACAGCTCTTCCTGTTTACATTGTAATCAGCTGAGATTGGACACAGCTGATCACATGGTAAAGAGCCTACGGCTCTTTACCGGAATCGGAGATGCAGTGTGTCAGAGGGACACAACACACCACGACTGCCATGCTGTGCGCCCCTGTGGGCGAACTAGCGGCTTACCCTGTTGGATGTGATATGATGTCCAGTCAGGATAATACAACCACTTTTCAGCTGTCATTTTGCTATATGGGGGGGTGGAAAGTGGTTAACGTCATTCCAGTCTTAGTCTGTAGGGTTCAATATTGAGTTGGCCCACCCTTTGCAGCTATAACTGCTTCAACTCTTCTGGAATGGCTGTCCACAAGGTTTAGGAGTGTGTCTATGGGAATGTTTGACCATTCTTCCAGAAGCGCAAGTGTGAGGTCAGGCACTGATGTGGAAAAGAAGGCCTGGCTCGCTTGGCTCGCAGTCCATGCTCTAATTCATCACTGACTGCAATACCTGTGTACTGGTATGCAATACTTGTGTACTGGCTGGCTGCAATACCTGTGTACTGGTCTGCAATACCTGTGTACTGGGCTGTAATACCTATGTACTGGCTGGCTGTAATACCTGTGTACTGGGCTTCATTCAGCGACGCAGTGCTGAATCGCAAAAAGTGCTCTGGTCCTAAAGTGGGATATCCTTCGGGGACTGAAGTGGTTAATTACATTCTACACCTATAGTACATGGAGAATATTGTACCATTATTTTCAATAGCACATTTCTCACTGTTAATACTATCAAATATCTTTATTCCTGCATCCTTGGTACAGTTTTCAGAATAACATCTTCCATGCAAATCAATATATAAAATGCAACATAATGTGTTTTACATGCATCTTAATGCATTGAGTTTGCAAATGAAAAATGCATTAGCTAAATGTATGTAAAATACAAAAACATGCTTCAACATGCATGAAAATATACTTAAATATGCAGGTTTAACTGCAGATGTTGTAATGTCAATAAGCCCTAATGTATAAGAAATGGCTGTGCTGGGAGGGGGTGGGATTTCTACAGGAGGCAGAGCCAATGGCAAGGATAATGGAAGGTGTCTGACTATAAATCATAGCATCTGTCATTGCTGACAGCACAATGGTGAAAGTCAGCCAGGGCTCTAAGAAAGGCCAGGCTGCAGGGCAGCACTAATTGAATCCCTTTCTGTCCACAGAACCCCAATGTCACTATTATGCGGTGAGTGCATAGACAGCTGATCTGATATATGAGGGTATCTGTTGATCTAGGCTTTTCCCCATCTAAGCAGACACTGCCACGAGTACTTCTTCACAGATGCACAATTATTGCTGTTATTGCTGAGCCCTAAGGGAATTCCTATCAATTTATGCGGTGCTATCAGCAAATGCAAAAATTATTCTGCAACAGCTTAAAGTGAACCTGGTAAGTCACTATCATATCCACCAAAGTATATATCAACTGATATTACTGGTAAAGGGCAGGCTGGATCCTAAAGGTTCTCTATGGGTCCTGTTTTTCCTCAGGTTTAGATCAAGCCCCACTCCCATACAGCACTAACTCCCCACGCCTCCCCATGTTTCAATAGAATATTGCCAGAGGATCTGGCGTTTGGCAGCTAACTGACAGGAGTAGAGCTAAGCACTAGGCTGGCATTGATCTAAGGTTCTCCCGAGGCACCAGGAAACTGATCTGAAGACTACTGTAGATGTTTGGCCTGCACTTTACCAAGAATTTTTGTTCACATTTTAAGTTAACATGACAGATTAAAGAACAATTCCAGGTATGGATATTTTTACATTTCCATTGCCCCATCTTGGACCAATGTAACTATGCATATATCATACTTGTGGGATCCCTCAAGAAGCTGGAAATGACTGTAGTAGACACTGCTACTACAGTGATTCCACTAGCTTCCACTCAGCATGGGCACCGCTCAGTGATTGTTTTGTATTTTCTCAATGAATGGAAAGAATTCTCTAATTGGACAAGGTGGAGAGGCAGGGTGGTGATGTCATGCTGTCCACTTCATCCAATCAGAAAATGAATGTCGCCCAGCATTGGCATGGGACCTGAAAGCTTCTGGATGGATCCCACAAGTATGGTATATCCAAGTTGGATCAATGTAACTATATCCATACCTAAAATTCTTTTATGTGCTGGAGTTTTGCATTATTATGGAGTGATTGTTTCTCTGCAGTGTGAATTGGACATTTTACTGAGCACGTACACGAAAACAAGAGGGACTTCAGAACCTAGGGATTGGTTATTATAAAAGTATACAGTTAAGTATATGTACAGTAAACCCTCACCAACCAATTAAGTTTAAATCGCCACGGGTACGACTCACCTTCGATCACCTTAGTGACATCATCGTCACAGATGATGTCAGTAAAGGTCGAAGA
>BLSH010260306.1:266505-276691 GCA_018402905.1 Glandirana rugosa
TATATATATATATATATATATATATATATATATATATATATATAAAATAAATACCTTGTTTTCTCTTTTTTATATAAGTGATCACATAACCTCTGTTCTCAGTTTCAGCAGGAATCTAGGGAGGAGAAACAGCAGCACACTTATCTTCCCAATGAATGGCTGTGCAGGGGAGAACTGACCACGCTGTGCCCCCCTGTCTAGTGTGGTCAATTTATAATAGGAAAGTAGAGTGACTGTCAGGGTCTCCGGGGATTTCACACAAAGGAAGCAATATAAAGAGAACAGGATACTTTTTTTTATACAAGTGCATGGCACAGCAGGCACATATCAGAAATATGAAATGTTGGTTTAACATATTCTACAACTGGCATCTTCATGTCAGAAATATCATAAATAACAAACTCAAGACATCCAAAGACATAATCATGTTAAAATACATTTAATAACAGTTGATAAAATAATATGTTGTTGTAACATATTATGTAACAACCCACCCAGACGCCCCAGGCCAACCAATCTTAGGCTTAGTCAACATGGTGTAACTGTCCACAATTGTATTTGTGATTCTAAAAGTGTTTGGATTGTCATCTGAAGCAGCATACTTCAGCAAAATCAAATAGATTTTGAGCATAATTTCTTATGTAACAATACTCTTTTATTTTCTGCCAACACTTTTTACTTCTGAACAACATAAAGCAAGTACATCATGTATATCTTAAATGTACAATCCCTGTGCTGCATCTCACAGTGAACATACAATGGAAAAACAAACCATCATCACTATCATACAGAATGGAACAGCTGTTCAGGATGCCTCGGGCGTAAATTAAAAACACAGCAACAGATATACTACTTAGAAGGTAAAGCATTACACAAAATGCTCAAAATTACTTCAACTTTAAGGCACCTATTTACATTGTTCACAGTTTTGTTACGGTCCCTCAGGAAAAGGTGGTGCACAGAAAAAAAAAACCCCATAAAGTGTAACACTCTTTGCATGACCAGTTTTGTGGAAAGTGACAAGTAATAGTCATTTAAAGATACAGGACAAAAAGGTTATAACAGGATAATGACAATGTATTTTCTTTAATATAGTTGATCATACTGCAAAAATTATTATTATTATTATACAGGATTTATATAGCGCCAACAGTTTGCGCAGCGCTTTACAATAAAGAAGGGACACAGTACAATTACAATACAGTTCAATACAGAAGGAATAGGAGGGCCCTGCTCGTAGAGCTTACAATCTAAAGGGAGGGTCAATATTTATGGGTGAACTAAATAACCTTTTGAAAGGAGAAGCAAGCGCAAGTTGGAGAACAGTAATTTGTCTCACTGAACTGATGAGCTGAATATTCTGCCCAATGTTGGTCATAGACATCTTAGACGCCAGAGAGTAGAAGGCAGTGGCGGCTGGTGTTTTTTTTTTTTTTTTGGGGGGAGGTGGCAAACAACCACCCCCCCCCCCGGTCGGATGGTGGCAAGCATTCCCACCACCAGGTTGCGGGGGATCTCACGGTCGGTCAGTCATCCAGCAATTACCCTATCTAGGTTCCGGGCGGGCAGCACTCCCATGGACGGCTGGCGAGTGTCTCCTCCTCCTCTGCATCACAACGGCTTCCACCATGTGTCTTCTCCCTCCTCCTCCTAGCCATTCAATAGGATTGCCTGGCCTTTCAGACAATCAGGTGATGGGTTTCAGGCCTACTTCCTGATTGGCCAGGAGGAGGATCAGTGTGAGAATATTCATTCGCTATTGCCACACAACTGGGTGGGCTCAGAGCACAGTGCTCTGCACCCCGAACCCACCCTATTTTGAAGCCTATTAGAGCCTCTGGCTCTAATCGCGTGCTTAAAAAAAACACCCCCCATTGGAATCCATGCGTCCAGTGCTCTGCATGTAGATCAGGGGGTCGGACGCATGGATAGGGGGCGGCGCCTGTGTGCCCCTTATTGACGGGCCACCACTGGTAGAAGGGTTGGGAGTGTGGGCTTACTCTGACCATTAAAAATACTTTACAAATACTTTTTATGTTATAAACATACATGAAAAGGTGCATTTTTATTGCTATGTAGGTAGGAAGAGGTATAGCAAAATATACCTCCATTAATGGCTTTATTTTGAGAGAATACATAATGATCACCTAAAAATGTTCAAGGCCACTTGCTTCTTTTCCCAAGAATAGTTTGCTGTTAAAATCCAATAGACAAGTTTTTCCCTGTCTTCTTATGCTTAACTTCCAGGATGGAGGAATGATAGGAAAAGGGGGAGAGTTTTTTATGCCCAATTTTCCTCATGGGGAAGCGGCTCGGTCGCCTCAGAAGACAGAGCTGTGGTGCTCCCCTCCCTCCCCTTTTTTTGCCACAGCTGTTGTTATGTTGCGGTGTCACCTTTGTAAATTTCAAAGGGGGACAGATATATATTTTTATTTAAAAAAGAAAATGAAACAAATGAATAATGATTGTTTCAAGTGATAGATTTTGTTTTATAGGAAGTTATTAAATCCTTGAAAAATCTTTTATACAGCCTGAGTCATGGTGGCTAGGTTGTTTTCAGTTCAGTTTATTGATTTATATTTGTTATGAAGATTTATTCTATTGTATTTAAAACCAATAATAAACGACCACAGCCTTATTTATTCCAACACTATGTCTGTGTGTTATTTATTTAGTTTGTTACCTTTTTTTTTGTATATAAGGGTTCCTACCTGCTGTCCCATGAGGAGAGGAATTTCCGCTTTAAGTGCAGGAGACCCCCTGACATTCCACAATTGGCACATCATTTTTTTTGGGGGGGGCGGGTACCTAGTTTTCATAGGTACCAAGATCCCACTTCCTCTCCTAGTGCCATGGCACCGGAAGGAAGCCCCCCCCTACCTTCCTGCAATCTTCTAGGACACGCCACAGGTCCCAGAAGATTGCCCGGCCATTCACAACACGCAGCGCGGCTCATGCCCGGCTGTGAAGCTGGGTGCCCACACTTGTGATGCTGGTGCTGCGGAGGGGAGTGGGAGAGGAGCGAAGCATCGGGCAGCCACATCGCTGGACCGTGGGACAGGTGAGGGTCTGATTATTAAAAGTCAACAGCTGCTGGCTTTTAACTGGATGGAACTCCACTTTAACTACTTCAGTTTTACTGCTACAGAGCAGCACTTGTGTGCCAGATCACGTATATATACGTGATCCGGCTCTTCCAGATAGGGGGCATGTATGCGCGCCACCGCCGGCTGGCTCCCACTGTGATCACACACAGTGGAAGCCCTGCGGTGAGTACAGCACACTCGATGTCCGCCGGCACCCTCTGATGATGAAGCAGAAAGGCAGAACGGTGGTCTGCCTATGAAAAAAAGGCAGATCGCTGTTCTGACAAGAGGGAAGGCATGTATCCTCTCTGCAAAGCAAGGAATAAATACCACCTCTTCCCCTAGTAAAAGCACCTCACACAGTAAAACACAGGCTAGGCACACAGTTAACGCTTTGATCGCCCATGATGTTATCCCCTTCGCAGCCAGTGTCATTAGTACAGTGACAATGAATGTTTTTTTTAGCACTGATCACAGTATTATTATCACTGACCCCCAAAAAGTGTCAAAAGTGTAATTTAGTGTCAAAATGTCTGCCGCAACATTGCAGTCCAGCTATAAGTCACTGATCACCGCCATTACTAGTAAAAGAAAAAGAAAAATTAATAAACATATCCCCTAGTTTGTAGATGCTATAACTTTTGTGCAAACCAATCAATATATGCTTATTGGGATTTTTTTTACCAAAAATATGTAGCAGAACACATATTGGCCTAAATTTATGAAAACATTTGATTTTTTCAATTCTTTTTTATTGGATGTGTTTTATAGCAGAAAGTAAAAAATACTGTTTTTTTTTCTAAATTGTTGGTCTTTTTTTGTTTAGAGTGCAAAAAAAGAAATAATGCAAATACCACCAAAAGAAAGTCCTATTTGTGGAAAAAAAGGACATCATTTTTATTTGGGTACAGTGCGCAATTGTCAGTTAAAAGTAACGCAATGTCGAATCGCAAAAAAATGGCCTGGTCACGAAGAGGGGTAAATCTTCCCTATTTGTACCTATTTGAATCTCATGGAGAGTGCAATTTAACATATTTATTTGTTGCTTTTACATTTGGCAAGCACTGGTAAAAGGTGTTAGATGATGACCCCGCTTGACACATGCTTGCAATTTGGAGTACAGGCACTTCCTATGGAAACATTGGAAAATTTTTATGTAGGTGCACAGTTCAGAGTAGTAGTCTGGAGTATGGCGAAGTAAAATTTACAGTACAGATCAATACTGTCTGTCCTTGGGCATGTTTTTCCAGCGTGAGGTAGGACAATAGTGGGCAATAGTGAAGAGGTGGGGTTGGGTGACGACCCTTAGCCCCCGTTCACATTGACTACGGCTTTGAAATCGTGTGACTTCATCTGAAATTGCACGATTTCAAAGCTGCATCTCAGTGCGACTTTGAAGATATCTGTGCGGCTTCATGCACAGATGTCTATTCAAGTTGCACCCGAAATCGCTAAAAGCAGTGCATGCACTACTTTTTCAAATCGGTGCAGCACCGCAAAGTCGGCATTGCACCAATTTGAACAGTGCCATTGCTGGTGTTCTGTCAGAATCGGCAACCCCTCTGTCAACTTCGTATGCGTTCCACCGCTGTCAGGTTTGCTAATCTGACAGAACACCTGCAGTCAGAAGAAGGCAGCGGACATCTTACTACAACTAGCTACATCTTACATTTCAGAGTAATTTTAGCAATAAAGTGAGCGTATGCAAATAGATATAGTATATTGACATCTGTGATGCTGTTTGCGTGTTTAATTTTGAAAGCCTTAGGGCTCTTTCACACACACGGAGCCCGTTTTGATGGGCTCCACGGGGATCCATCCGTTGATCCCGGCTGAGCCGGCGGATGACAGGCACAGTCTCTGCACTGGTGCAGAGACTGACCTGTCAGAGCTCCATTCTCCTCTATGGAGAATCGGATGAGCACAGACCGTCTGTCCGTGTTCATTCGATCCAATCCACCAGGGGGATGGAAAATAGGGTTTCCATCCTTCTGTTTCTGGCGGATCGGAGCAGATCGGGTGTCAGCGGACATGTCACAGCTGACATCCGCCGCTCCATAGAAGTACATGGAGCGTCCGTTTGGGTCCGCCTGAAAAACTGATAGGCGGACCCAAACGATCCGCGTTTGTGAAAGAGCCCTAAAGGTTTAGCACTGAACAGTGCGGGGTGTACCAACATGGCCTCCGCAACCTTCCTACTGCAGGCTTCTTTAACCCCTTCCTTACTGGGCACTTAAACCCCCCTCCTGCCCAGACCAATTTTTGGCTTTCAGCACTGTCGCATTTTGAATGACAATTGCGTGGTCGTGCGGCGTTGTACCCAAATAAAATTTGCGTCCTTTTTTTCCCACAAATAGAGCTTTCTTTTGGTGGTATTTGATCACCGCTGCGTTATTTCTGATCGCCACTATAAACAAAAAATGAGTGACAATTTTGCAAAAAAGAACAATATTTTTTACTTTTTGCTAAAGTACAAATCCATAAAAAAAAAATATTCATCAGTTTAGGCCGATATATATTTTTCTACATATTTTTGGTAAAAAAAAAAAATCGCAATTGGCATATATTGATTGGTTTGCACAAAAGTTATCGCGTCTACAAACTGGGAATTGATTTATGGCGTTTTTATTATTTTTTTTTTTTTACTAGTAATGGCGGCGATCTGCAATTTTTATCGGGACTGCGATATTGCAGCAGACATGTCGGACATTTTTTACACATTTTTGGGACCAATGACATTTATACAGCGATCAGAAATTTAAATGTCCACTGATTACTGTATAAATGTCATTGGCAGTGAAGGGGTTAACCAGCAAGGGGCAGTGAAGGGGTTAAATATGTTCCCTGGGTGTGTTCTAACTGTGGGGGGGATGGGCTGGTCGGGACATAACAGATCTAACTGATCCCAGTGACAGGGATCAGTAGATTTGCTATGTCCCCTGTCACAGAACGGAGAACCGCCGTGTTTACAACGGCGGTTCCCCGTTCTGAGGCTCCTGAAAGAGATCGGCGGGTCACCAGGGGTCCATGGACGTCGTCCCGGCATTTCAGATCCGCGCTGGAGCCGTACTTCGGCAAAAAATCTGAAGTAGTTAAAAACGTAACATCAAAACAACATCACAGATGTCAACATACTATATTTATTTATATACGCTCACTTTATTGCTAAAATTACTCTTAAATTCAAGACATAGCTGGGCGTAATATGATGTCCGCTGCCGGCTTCTTCTGACTGCAAGTGTTCTGCCAGATTAGCAAACCTGGTAGCGCTAGATGCATGTGCAGCTGAAGGAACGCCACTTCCGTTACCTAACTGGCGGATCGCCAATTCTGACAGAACAGCGACAATAGAATGCGACTTGTCATGCAATTTGACTTATCCATGCTTCATCAAGCACAGAAAAAATCCTGCTTACCTGCTGGAATGGCAATGAGTTACTGACTTTCTATAGTGGGCTGACAACGTTGCCTCTACTGTACTGAAATCCTAAGTGTTGTCAGCCCCATCCAGTTATTCCTTCTGCACTACAGGCTGCCTCTTCTTCTCCCAATCTCTATAAGATATAGTCAAGAATAGAGAACTCAGGCAGTGCTAATAACAATGAGATTTCAGTGCAAAGTTGTCAGCTCCAAGAGGGAGTAAAAATCACACTTGGCAGGATCATTAGGTATGTTTCTGTACTTGAAGCATTTTAAAAGGGAAATTAGGGGAATGTGAATGTATTTCACAGTTTATTTATTTATTTACTTTTGCCCTGACATACACTTTAAAAGTGCCTTCACGCTTTAATTTTATTTTGCTCAAAGATTGTCAAAGCTATGTACATTCAGCTCTATTGTGCAAATTGCCGAGCAGTAATGTCAGCAGTAAGGGTCAAATACTTTCAAAATTGTTGTACTGAAAGGAATGTAAACAATTAAGTACACTTCACCGTTTAAACACATTCCCCTAGTTTTACCTTGTACCAACACTCTCTACAAATCTATGATCTTTTTCAAGATTGAAATCCGAAGATTTTATTTGTATTTTTCTTAAAATTTCTAGGCTGTACAAATGAAAAGTTCAATATTTTCTATAAAGTGCTGCAGAAAAGGCACCAGTGCTTTATAAAAGTGCTTTAATAAAAATGATATTAGCCATATTCAGATAGGTGAAGGGCAATGTGCGCTAACCCAGCGTTTTTCAACTCCAGTCCTCAAGGCACACCAACAGGTCATGTTTTCAGGATTTCCCTCAGATGAAACAGCTGTAATTACTAAGGCAGTGAAACTGATCAAATCACCTGTGCAAACTCATGGAAATCCTGAAAACATGACCTGTTGGTGTGCCTTGAGGACTGGAGTTGAAAAACACTGCGCTAACCATTAGTAGCCAATTTGAATTGAATTTCCAGTGGTATGATTCCTGTCAATAGAAATGTAACATGCTGTTGTGGTTTATTGTCCATCACCCTTGAGCTTATTTATGTTGTTATAGAAAGACGTCCGTGTTAGTGTCAGTTGGTAGCCATATATATTTAAAGCATCAAAAAATAAATGAAACCAGAAGTACGCTGTTAAGGAAGCCAATTATTGCTTATCTTTCTGGTCGGCAGAGCTTCATGCACTACATTTATATGACATTTATGGGTGTTAGATGGCAGGTTCCCCATGGGTGCCTTGGTTTCTTACGCTGACCCCCACATCACTACTGTACAAAGTAGTGATGTAGGGGTTGGTGTGAAGAACTAGCGGGGAAACGTACTTTTATGAGCAAAAATGTCTGTTGTGCAGGTCCAATGGCCTCAGCACGTTATTTTATGGTGCACTGGCCTGGAACAAGTATGCTGTTGAGGAGCTTGGACTTTAAGCTGACTTTCCTAATCTACATACTTGTCCCGGGGCACTGTTTCAGAAAGTACTACATTTAGAGGCAGCCATACAGCTAGCATTTTAAGGTGTTCAGTAATTGCAGCCTCTGTATTTCTCTTAGTACAAATCTCCTTTTGTCTATTCACAAAAATGTAAGTTTCAATCTTAACCACCCCATGGCACATAACCACAACACTTAATTTCCCCCTCCCTTTTAACACTTAAAGAGTAACTCTACTTTTGTTGAAAGGAAAAATATTCCCCTCTGGGTGATCTATGTACATTGCAGTGATTTTAAGCTTATTTGAAGCTTATTCTGAAGAAATAGCTGTTTGTTTCTCTGTGACCATGTGGGAAAGTGAGTTTAATGGGAGTGACTTTACAATTATCAATCAGCTGCTGCACCTGCGGGTCTCTAATGAGGAACGTTTCAAAATCTGCATACCTTTGCATTTGACATATGACATTTTTTGTTCCAGCAGATGCACAAAATCTGATCTGTATCTTAGTTCTTAGTGTAGACTTCTGGGAAAATCAGTAAGCCAATCACTCAAGCAGGAAATTACATTTCTGGGGGGCAATCTGTACACCATCTGTGTACAGAGCACCTTCAGGTATCCCATATTGCATTTTACAGAAAAGGAAAGGTGCATTGGACAGCAGACAGCAGTTAATAAATAAGGACAAACGCACCTTGTTTCGCTTGGCATAAATTTATGGCCGCGGCCTTTATTACTGTTGGCTTTAAAGCGGTTGTCTACCCTAAAAACACATTTTTAACTGCAGGTAAGCCTATAATAAGGCTTACCTGTAGGTAAAATGAATATCTCTTAAACCTGTATGGTTTAGGAGATATTCCACTTGCATGCAGCCGCTGACGTCATGGTGCATGCGCAGTAATGTCTCAGCAAAGGGCCGGCGCATAGCGCCGGACCTTGCCAGAAAGCCTGCCGGAAAGATAGGCTCCCATGCGCATGCGTGGAAGTGACGTTTCACGGCTCCGGCCACATACAGCGCTGGAACCACGAACCCAGAAGAATCCCCACAAGGAAGATGTCCGCTCCTTCTGCGTGCACCGGGCAGCCCCGCGGGAGCTTCGTTCTGAGGTAAGTATTTTATAATGAGCTAGTATGCAGTGCATACTAGCTCAGTATGCCTTTCCCTTGCAGGTTTTTTTTTTTTTTTACTGGGAGGGTAGACAACCGCTTTAACAAATATATTGATTTTGTTATATCAATTCAAAAACACGTGTGACAGCTCAGCCACTACGGCTCGAGCTGTATCAACCAAGTAAAAGGAAATCACCCCAACCTTCATTATAAAACTTCACAAAAGACCCTTGATAAAATTCTACAAATATAAACTATGAAAATACCACTTGGAAAAAACGAACTGTCCCCCTTCAATAAGGTGACACTGCCACACAATAATAGCCGCAACTTCAAAGCTTTATTTTTTTTTTATTTTGGGAGGGAGGGAACACCACAGCTTGAATGCTAATGGGGCCCCTGAAAACTGGGGAACGGACCCTTATTTTTATTTGAATTTTTTAATGGCCAAAACCCTAAACTGCCTAACTACAGAGATCACCTGACTTACCTACACCTAGCAGGAGCTAATAGGGCTATTCCCACATTTATTGAGCAAAGAGGAGCTAGAAGCTCCGCTGTCGCTATCCCATGAGGAAAAGGGGGGATTGAAACTGATTTCCCCCCTTTGCTTTCCATTTTAATAACATTCAATTACAATATGACTTGTGTCACAATTGTATATGCTACATTATTATTTTTTTAATATGTGCTAATTTTATTCCCCACAGAAGTATAGTTACTCTATAAAGCTGAACTCTTGGCGCAAAAACGTTAATTTAAATATATTCCTCATATATTCCTCACATTAGCCACAAATTATATAAATTTTCTTTGTGTGTACCAAATGTTTTATAAACCTAGTTATTGCATAGTAAACATTGCAATGACATCATCACTGTGCTATACACAGTCTGTGCAGAGAGCAGAGCTGTGTAAGGGACTCAGAAGCAGGGCCGGCTCTACCAATAGGCGGAGTAGGCGGCCGCCTAAGGCGCACTGCCTCCTAGGGGCGCCTGGCCCTAGCTGATCTGGCCCTGGCTGCTCTGCATTGATTCATGTAAAAACTGACACTGTCTGACTGAGATAATGAGATTGTATTATCACATGCCATTTGAAAATGTATATAGAAATAGTTACTGATCTATATACTCCTTATAT
>BLSH010260306.1:299238-316957 GCA_018402905.1 Glandirana rugosa
TGTCTACTGCGACTGGCCACTTGACACCCCGCGTACCTCGCTCCACGACTCGGGACTCTCCGTGAGTGTCGGACGGCCCTCCTTCTCCTGTGAGGGCCGGACGGACCGCGCCTCTCACGCCCCTGACGACTTCGGGGCCCACAGGCATTCCCGCCTGCCATCCTGTCTCAGTCCTAGTCCTTTCCGGGTTAGATATAGGGATGAGAGGTCTCACCTGTCTCTTGGGGCTGGCTCTGTCCCCCAGGTTGTCACACTTTCATCCACCCACCGCCGGCGGGGCTCCTGCAGCAAGGGTCACCAGCCGAGCCTGCAATTGTTCTGTCCACTCACGGGGGACTGGGTCCTTTCGGATGCCAGCAGAGGCGCTTCTCCTGTAGGCGCCTCCCCCCTGCGGTTCCCGGCGCCCTCCTGGTTGGGATCCGTGTCTCGGCTGGCTTCCCCGACATCTCAGTGGGGGTTGATTGTCCCTGAGGCTTCAGCAGTCCCCGCACTCTCCGCGCCAGGCAGGCCGGGAGTGTCCTCTTCCTCCCGGCAGGCTGTGAGTGCCTCTCAGGGCTCAGCACCTCGCTCCATGCGCCCCACAGTTCACCGGTCAGCGCCATCTGTCACTACAGTGCGTTATAGCTCCAGACATCTCCCAGTGCCCAGCTGGGCAGGAGATTGGACTGTGTCCTCTGTCCCTGCCAGCCTGAACCTGTCCGCAGTACCTGCATGTTTCCCAGTGCCCAGCAAGGCGGGAGACTCACCAGGTGCTCAACCTCTTCCTGTTGGCTGAACCCTGGTCCCTGTTCATGCACGTCTCCCTGCACCCAGCAGGGCGGGAGACTCATCAGTTGCACATCTTCCTCTTGCCAGCATGCACTGGGCCCCTGTTCCTGCACATCCCCCAGTGCCCAGATGGGTGGGAGATTTACATGCGGGGCATGCCCTGGTTAATCTGACTTTGCCTGCCGTGTCTCTTCCTCCTGCGCCTCGCCAGGCGGGGGATTTGCGCGGTGCACCATCTTATAGCCCAGCTGGTTTGGCTGTTGCAGCTCAGGGTTCCCCTGCTTTGATTTCTGCTTTCTTCTGTGTAGCTGCCGCTACCCGCCACCTGGGCCCATCGGCGCCGGTGGCTGGCCCTCCACCTTTGGACCTCTCATTGCACTGTGCTCCTGCTGCACCTTTCCCTGCTGCTCCGGTGGATGCTGACGGTCATGGACATCTGTGGACAGCACTGCTACAGCACGGCCTTCTGGATTTCGGGATGGTCATCCTTCATCAGTGCCGGTGGCTGGCTCATTGACTTTGGATCTCTCATTGCACCATCCTGACACCGTGGAAGCTGGATGTCATGTGGATGGCGCTGCCGTGACCAAGCCTCCCGGATCTGGTGATGGTTGTCCTTCTCTGGCTCCAACTCCGCGCATCAGTGAGTATGAATGTGACTCTGCTGTATCCCCCCCCAGAAGAACGCATATTCGCGGTAGTCAAATCTGCGTTGTCCCGCATGGTGTGCCCACCCCTGCGGTTGGTTCGGGGACTGTTGCAGGGGGTTCTTTGTGGGCGGTTTTCACCGACTGGTATGCATCTGCCCACTGATATTAAAGATCGGATATGGCCTCGCAAGTTTTTGACTTGCTCACAATTGTGCCTCCTGACGGGGGGGGGGGGGGGGGGGGGGGGCGGTGGACAAAGCTCGGCAGGTCAACGTCATGGTTCAGAGTGACAAACCTTAACTGCTTCCTCAAATCTTCGGGAACTGGCTGCAGGGTTCCTGGGTGTATGCCGGGGTGCACGGAGTTAGCCCCTGTGGCACAGTGGTGTAGTGGATAGCACTTTTGCCTGGCAGCAAAGGGATTGCTGGTTCGAATCGCAACCACGACACTACCTGCCTGGAGTTTGCATTGCTGGTTTCACTATGACACTCAGTTTTGCAGGAAAATGGAGGTGCATAAAGAGTTTCATTTTGATTGTCTGGACGGTAGCCTGTGGTTACTCATGTGCCCCCACAGGCCGTCATCCTTTCAGTCCCCAGCCGGCGCTCTCACTGGAGCATCGGCTGTCTCCAAGAAAAGGGTCTGCTGCCTGTTCAATGAGAGCCACTGCAGGTGGTACACCGCTTACCGATTCAAGCACGCGTGTTCACTTTGCGGTGGTGCTCACCCAGCCAGTCGGTTCTTTAGGGAGAGTGCGCAGTCACCCTCAAAATCTAGGATCAAGCCTGGACTTCCTAAGCCAGAGTACGCCAGTGAATGTCTTAGGGATGCTTCACTGGTTAGGCCGGTACCTTCTTCATAGGGAGCCTGATCTTGGAGGTTGGGTTTTGACCCTGGTTTCTGGATCCCCCTGGACCACTGCAGCCCAGCCTATGGCGGCTGCTCATCCTCAACTCCCTTGCGCCCAGTGGGACGGGAGATTCTCATGCTGCTCCCACTGGAGTGGCCGCTCCTGCACCGGGTCTTCCTCTGGGAGTGTCTGGTTGCTCTCGGTTCTGTACAGCTGCTGTTCGCTACCACCTGGGCTCATCCGTGCCGGTGGCCGGACCTCCACCCATTAATCTCTCCAGCACTGTCTTCCTCCATCACTTGGCTCCCGTTCCTCTAGGGGCTAGATGTCGCGGGCCTCTGCCCGCCCCTTCCATGGCCGATGCTGCTAGGTGTAGCTCCTGGATCTCCTGTCCAGCTGTCTTTTGTCGCTCCACCTCCACCGATCGGTGAGTCTGATTGCGATTCTCCACCTCCACAGATAGGTGAGTATGATGTGATTTAGTTTGGGGTAGGTCCTGTGGCGCTGCTGTACCGAGCACGCCAAAAGAACACGTATTCTCAGTCGCCAAATCAGTGTTGCCCCGCATGGGCATGTTAGCGCCTGTGGCTGGTTCGGGTCCACTGTGGGAGGCCCCTTTTGTTGCCGGTTTTGCTGACTGGCATTCATCTGTCTGCGGATGTTAAGGATGAGATCTGGGGTAGTGAATTTATTGATTTGCTTGCATTGGTTCCTCCTGACAGGGAGAAAGGGGACATATCTCAGTGTTTCAACGTTACTGTACAGAGCAACAAACCGATGCAGCCCCCCCAGACATTCGGGAACTGGCTGCAGGGGTTTTGTGCTTATGCCGGAGTGCTTTGCAAGCGGTTTCCGGAGTTAGGCTCTTCTCTCTTTTTCTGCCTGGATCTTATCTGGGGTGCCCATAAAGTGTACAGTGGTCAGTGCTGTTTCACTATGTCTCTCAATTTCGCCAGTAAAGGGTGGCATGTGAGGAGTTTCGTTTTGTTTGGCAGGATGGAAGCCTGTGGTTGTTGCCGTCATCCTGTCAGTCTCTGGCCGGCACTCTCTCCGGAGCGTCGGCTATGCCCACAATAAGTGCCTGTCCGGCTATTGACCGAGAGCCACTGCAAGTAGGTACAGCGTGCCGATTTAAGCACGGATGTTCTCTTTGCGGGGGTCCTCACCCAGCCATTTGATTTTTGGAAGGGTAAACAGCCGGCTCCTAGGCCAGGCTTGACCTTTTTTTTTAATCAGATAGAAGTTTATTTGAAAAAATATAAACAGTTAAACATGTTTCTCAGACAACTATGTCACATCTATGCATAGGTTATTCAACATTTTCGGTATACTTATATTTTCTTTGCACTGACTTATACATTACATATATTACCCCATGCCACCCTACCCTTTTCCACTCGCCCATTAACTATCCAGGCCCATCTTAAAGAGAGTTGTCTATTCGCCCACCTATGTGGTTGCTCCGTCCAGGGAGCCTGACTCCCATTCTACACCAGTAGTCGGTCCAGTATTAGGTCTACCGGGGCTAGCCCCGGGGTATCCAACCAGGGGTCCCACAGGTCATTACATTTTTGAGGTCTGCCCCTATGCTGATATATGTACTTTTCCAGTCGCAGCGTGTCACCCATCTGTCCCATCCATTCCCTGAGTGTGGGGGGATCCGCCGCCCTCCAATGTGTCAGTATTAGCCTTCTGGCCTGAAATAGTGCCCTCGCGGTTGCCTGCCTCTGATTGACCTCCGTAATAAATTCTTCCAGTATACCCAGTATACACGGCCTAGGGTCGACTGGGACTTCAACCCGGTACACCCTGTTAATGGTGTCCACCACCCCTGTCCAATAGCGGTGCAACTTTGGGCATCTCCAGAGGAGGTGTATAAGGTCTCCCCGGTCTCTCGAGCACCTGGTGCACTCTGGACTATCCTTCACCCTCATTTTATGCAATCTTGCTGGTGTGCGGTGCACTCGGAGTACAATGTATAATTGTGACAGGCGCTGGGAAACATTTAGAGAACATGAATGGATAGCCTCCATAACCTCCTCCCACTGCGTGTCCTCAAACGGGCCCACATCCCTCTCCCACTTGTCCATTACCCCCACCGGGAACCCCTTCAGGTATAAGGAGGCCAACATGCTATAGCAGTGTGAAATAAAGCCCTTAAATTGTGAAACCTCACTCATAAAGTGGAAGACAGGGGTGGGGGAATTGACCCACAGCTCTCCTCCCTCCTGTTGAACCACTGCGTGCTTAAGTTGCATGTAGTTGAGCCACATAGAATCCTTTACCCCAAATTTGCTTTGCAGCTCCGTAAAGGAGAGTAATTTGCCTTGAACGAAAATGTGTTTTAAGAGCGTAACCCCATGTTTCCTCCACCTCAATCCTGCTGTCAAAAGTTTTAGTTCTGGATACCTGCCATTATCCCATATGGGGCTGAGACTGGTGTAACCCTGTACCCCCTGGAGTTGCCTTGTTCTATTCCACACCTTCTGCATCAATGCATATGTGGGGAATTTCCTGTTTGATTTGGCATATGCTAAAGCTTCCAGTCCCTGTGCTATCTCCGCTGTCCCTGTAGAACGGTTAAGTATAGTGATTATGGGATCTTTACGGTCCAACTGGTCTACTTTTTCCCCATCCATCACTCTAGCAATGTGTTGGAGTTGTCCTGCTAAATAGTACGGCCAGGGGTTGGGCAACGCCAATCCCCCTGCCTCCTTCGGCTTTTGGAGTTGTTCCAGTTTGATCCTTGGGGGCCTATCCAGCCAAATAAGGGACCTAAACATCTTGTTAATGATTCTGAATACCTTAATAGGAATTACCACCGGGGCATTGTGTAGTACATACAGGAGTTGAGGCATAATGATCATCTTAATTAGGTTTGATCTTCCTGCAACTGAGAGCTTAAATTTCGACCATACCTTTATTTTGTCCCTAATACGGTTCAACAAAGGGGCCAAGTTTAGGGAGACATATTCAAGGGGGTTAGGTGTAATGTGGATTCCCAAGTATTTGAATGTCTCCACCACTGGGATATGTTGAGTCGAAGGGTCTATATCTCCTGCAGGCTTGTCCAGCCTCATCATAGAGGACTTAGTCCAATTAATGACCAGGCCGGAGAACCTCCCAAACGTGGTGACATCAGACATGGCCTCCCGCAGAGACCCTGCCGTGTCCCCAAGTAGCAGCAGAGTATCATCAGCATAAAGCATGATTTTCTCTTCCGTATTATCATATTGAAACCCCTTTATCCTCGAGTTGGCACGGATCCTAGCTGCCAGTGGCTCCATGGCCACTGCAAACAGCAGGGGGGACAAAGGGCACCCCTGCCTTGTACCCCTATGCAACTTAAATGGGCTAGACACCCGGCCCGCCTCCCGGATCACCTCTACAGGAGCACTATACAACAGCTTTACCCATGATATAAATATATCCCCAAAGCCAAATCTGTCCATCGCCTCCCACAAATACTGCCATTCCACACTGTCAAACGCCTTGTGGGCGTCCAGTGACAGCAAAGCCCTGTCTCCCCCATTGTCCACCGGTGACTGGAGATTTATAAATAATCTGCGCAGTTGATCTTTGGGGTATGAACCCCGCCTGATCTGGGTGGACAATCGAGGAGATGACCCCGTTCAGTATCATGGCCAAGGCCTTCGCCAAGAGCTTGACATCCGACTGAAGGAGGGATATCGGTCTGTATGACCCCGCATCTAGCGGGTCCTTCCCAGGTTTTAGTAATAGTATAATATTGGCCCTATTCATAGATTGTGGAAGGGATCTCTTTTCTCTTGCTGCGTTAAAAACTTTAAGCAGGTGAGGAAGGATGCATTCCCCGTACTGTTTGTAAACCTCGTTAGGAAGCCCGTCCTCCCCAGGCGCCTTATAGTTGGGGCAGACGCTTGACGCTCCCCTGACTCTGGAAGAACTGAGTGCAGCGGTGGGGGCATGCCCCAACCATTCTATGCATTAAGGGGAAAAACCTTTTTGGAGCAGCAGCCCCCCCCCCCCCAGAGCGACCCTTTACTCACCTGAGCCCGGACCGATCCCGCGCTGGGGATGAGCCTTGTCCCTCTAGCTGCCTGCTCCAGTCCTCATTGGATGGATTGATAGCAGCGCAGCTATTGGCTCCTGCTGCTGTCAATCAGGTCCAGTGACACGGTAGCCGGGGGCGGGGCGGAGTCCCACTGTATGTGTGAATACACGCAACAGCAGAACTCGGGAGCGCGCCCGCACGGGTGAGAACCAGGGAAAGTGCTTTCCTGGTGGGTCACTCGATGCAGAGGAGGAGTCAAGATCGCTGTCGAGGGACCCCAGAAGGTGAGGATTGGGCCACTCTGTGCAAAACCGCTGCCCAGAAAAGGTGAGTATAACATGTTTGTTATTTAAGAAAAAAAAAAAAAAGGAGCCTTTAATATCACTTAAAGACTATAAAAAAAATTGCCTTTACATGCTCTTTTAAGAGACGAGTTCTGGTTGGTAGTGATGGGTTGCTGCACATTGTGCACTGTTAACACATTCCCTTATTATGAGCATCAGTTATTGGAAACAAAATAATGCAACGGCCTCAGACGTGTGTGCACTAATATTATCATAGGAGCTGTGTGATAATGTTGTTTTTCAGGTTCCTTGTCAGCCTTGGAAACTCAGCTCACACATGCAGCCTCCCACTCAAAAGTACGATGGGCACCACCTTCATAGAAATAGCACATAGACACCAGATGTCACAACATAGATGTTTACTACTGCAGCATGCCTTTCATGGGTTCTTTAACAAATGCTGAGCACTGTGCAAGCAGATATAAATACAGTTCATTGGCAATGTACAAATAATTCACACATGATGAATGGCTAAGCTGCTTGAAAACTGAAGTTTAGATGCTAAAAAAACATTCTCTAAACCTTTAGTGAGCTAACCTACCTGTCCTATAGAAATCTTCACTGCAGGGATGCCTGTCCTCTTCCTGTCTCTAAACGTTCAGCTTTGGGTCTTTCCCCTTCCTCCTCCCTTGAGAAATGTTCTTTGATTGTTTTCACTGCCTGTAACATGGTCTGTGAATGGAGGAGAGTCTTATGAGTCACAGAATTCTCTCCCTCATTCACAGATAATGCTACAGGCAGTGAAAGCAATAAAAGAACATCACTGAGCAGATACAAGTATACAAATCATAAAGTTATATCTTTCTGCTGACTTAATTTATTGCATGTTTGCTCAGCATCACCGAGAGTCAGGAAATTAGTAATTTCAGATGGAGGTCAGCAACAGAAGCTTCTCAGTGCATGTTTCACTTCAAATGAAGCATTTGTCTATTATAACAGAAGAAGTGGTCTCTGCAAACAGTAACAACCAATATGATTGGTTAATTTTTGTCTTTTTACCTTACCATAAAAATGACAGCAGGAGTCTAATTGGTTGCTACAGACAATCCCTGGAGTCACAAAGAGTGTCACGGACACTTCAGAATGCTGTCTTGGGCGAGGGTGGGGCATGGCCTGGACTGGCATGTGAACAGACACACTTCACGGAGCTCACGCTGACTCTTCTGCATTGATCCTTCTCTCACCACTGATCCTGCTCGGAACTCACCCTCGATTTGTCCCTGCTGGTTCCCTCACACACCCGGTGCAATTAGGGACCTTTCTAGCACTAATGCTGACCCATTTAAGCCGTGGCCTTGGCGGCCATGGAGACCCAAGATGGCGCAGCACAACCCTAGCCGCAACGAGCGCCACCAGGCACAGAGACACCAGCAGACCAGGGGGGTAAGCCAAACAAATCCACAAAGCCCAAAGAACAGGGCAAGAACATGCTATATTATACCCAAAAGCTGTCTGGCTTTGGAGCCCCCCGTGAGTGGGATGCCCTAGCCATGGATCTCTGTCTTGGACCCGCAGACATTGAGGAAGCTGACATGCTAGATGACACAGTGCCTCTTGCATCCCCTCCTGATACCAGTAATGACATGTTTGATATACCTGAAGAGGAAACCCCTCAACCTACACTTAGTGAAATCCTCCAAGCTGTACATAAGTGCATTGCCTCAGTGGATGGCTTAAAGGAGCAATTTGGGGGATTAAAGGAAACAGTGTCCCTTCTTCGCCAAGACCCCCAGAAGATTAGGGAGAGGACCATCGCCATGGAGGGCCGGGTTGCTGACCTAGAGGATCAGGTGCCTCCCCTGGCCTGAGACATTAGAATTGCTACACAGCAAGCTGGGCAAGCTTATAATAAAACAGATGATATAGAAAGTCATCTCAGATGTAATAACATCTGAATTGTTGGGCTCCCTGAGAATAGGGAGGGCCGAGAACCCCACACAGTTTGCTGAGAGCTGGCTGCAGGAGGTGTTCGGTAAGGAGGCCTTCATCCCTTTATACATAGTGGAACAGGCCCACAGAGTACCCCCTTGGCCTCTACCACCGGGCAATCCATCCAGATCCATGCTAGCAAGGCCTTGAATTACAGAGACAGGGAAAATGGTGCTGCGGCTGGCCAGGGAGAAAGTCAACGTATAGTATAATGGAACTAAAGTGTCCTTCTTCCTTGATGTTTCTCCTGAGGTACAGCGTCAAAGATTGAGTTTCTCAGAGGTAAAGAAGAGGCTTCAGAGGCTCCAGCTACCATATGCTATGCTATTCCTGGCAAAATTGAGGGTCACGGCGAGAGGTCAATCACACTTCTTTGAAACTGCACCAGGTGCTGCCGAGTGGCTTGACAGAAATTAACAAGAATTACGTCGCCGAGGACGTGAGAATGGCGCTGGCTGATACGTTAAAAAGGTCCTTGTACCTGAGTGATGGCTGCTGTGTTCCAGCATAATACTGTATTGAGTTGCATTCTTTGTGAGACGGTTCCTGTTTTACATTCTCAGCGAGTATACACCAGTATACCTTGGACAATACCTTGCTAGAAGCTAACAATTGAGTTGCAAACTTATCTGTTGCTTTTCAGTTGGTATCTACAAAAGATACTTTGGTTACAGTTCCAGTGCCCTGTTGGAACTAGTTACCCTTTTGGAAAACATATACTTAGACCCTGGATAGGCCATGCCCTCGATGGAGCGATTATGGCCAGGAGTGTTGAGCTTCTATCCATGGCAGTATTACACTTAGCCATGTTTGCTGCACGGTTGTGCAAGACTGTATAGATCTTCCTTACTTATCCAGTGTGCTGATACATCACCAATCATTCATTGTATGCAACAGTATTCCCTAAGCTTATGGGATGACCACAATGACACGAGTATCGCCCCTGACGGGGAGCTGCCCTTTTACCAAGTACCCTCCTGCCATGTAACATCATATAATATGCTATGTCTTCCACACCTTTAGTTTCCTGGAACGTCCGAGGAGTCAATGACTCATTGAAATAAACTATGATATCCTCATGTCTGCGTAAGTTTCATCCAGCTATTGTGAGCCTTCAGGAGACTCACCTTACAAAAGATGCTATGTCCTGTCTACAACACTCCTATAGTATTACTATTTGTTTATATCCCTCCCCCCGTTTTCACAGGATGTGCTATTGCTGTCCTACCTGGCCGCCAAACCAGATATACCTGTCCTAATTATGGGTGATTTTAACAGCTATCTGGATCTCAGTTTAGATAGACATCCCCCCCATATCTCCCCCTGGCTGGGGGCAGAGGCACAGCTCTCAGTCGCCTGATGGCAGAGGGCTGGACAGATGTGTGGTGCCTTCATAACCCAAATATGAGACAATTCTCTTGTTTCTCTAAGACCCATGGCTTCCTGTTGAGGATAGATCGCTGTGTGGGTTCCACACACATGGCCAATTATACTTCCAGGATGGAATATTTTCCTAGGGGGGTATCCGACCATTCTCCCTTAGCCATATGGTTGAATGCCTAACCTCCCACTTCTCTACCTAAATCACCATGGAAATGAAATGCTTACTGGCTTCAGCTGTTTACTTCCCCAGACCGAGTGGTCATTCAAATCACCAAATTTTTTACTTCACATGACCAATATGATGATACTATACAAAAATGGGAAACTTTCAAGCCCTATCTTAGGGGTATTTTCATAACAGAAATCAATACGGTTAAACTGAATTCTTCAGCTCTTCTAGAGCAGGTGGAAGACCAGGTGCGATAGCTTGAGCTATCCGATATAACTGACCCATCTGACTCTGCAAGGGAGGCATGGATGTCGGCACAGGACTCCCTGGACCGCTTGAGATCTTCCACTGCAGAACGTAAATGCTTTTTTACTAAACTAGCCTTTTATGAGGAAGGAGAAAAAAACTGGTCGCCTACTGCCAAAATTGCTAGATCCCAACAGCAATCATCTGCCATAGGGGCTATCTGCACCTCCAGTGGGCATGTTGTTAATAACCCAGAACAAATTGTCCATGAGTTAGAATCCTTTTACACAGATCTATATAGTGCCCACAATGGATATACTGATGATGCTCTAGAAAGCTACCTACTGAATATATCATTACCTTCACTATCTAACGCAGATAGACAAAAGCTAGAGGCACCACTAACTTTACATGAATTACAAACTGCGGCCTGTTCTTTCCCGACCTGCAAGGCTCCTGTGGTTGATGGTATCCCAATAGAGGTATCTACTCAATATGGTGAAAAGCTGCTTCCTAAACTGTTGGAGGTATTTAATGCTTCATTGAAGGAGGGTCGTCTCCCAAGTTCCATGTCCATAGCTAGTGTGATATTACTGCTCAAACCAGGGAAGGATCCTGTTGGCCTGGGTTCTTACAGGCCTATTTCTCTCCTCCAGAGTGATGTAAAAATCTTGGCCAAGGTCCTGGCGTTGCAGGTCAACAAAGTGATCTCTTCTATTATTCACCCCGACCAGGCCGGCTTTATGCCACAAAAGTCGATAGCCACAAACTTTAGACGGCTCTTTTAAAATACGCAGATGCCGGCAGACAACGGGGGTCACAGGGCACTTTTGTCCCTAGACACCAATAAGGCATTTGACAGCATTGGCTGGTGGTACCTGTGGGCAGTACTGTCTAGGTTCGGCTTTAGGCAATGTTTCATAGCCTGGGTTAGGCTAATGTGTGGATCACCTCAGGCTGCTATTCGGCTGTTAGAGAGGATGTCCAAGGCTTTTGTGCTTGGCAGGGGAACAAGACAGGGTTGCCCCCTGTCACCCATACTATTCGCCCTTGCGATAAAGCTTCTGGCACCCTTGGTACGTAACAATCCACGAATCATTGGTTTTCAATATGGGGAATTGCACAAAAAATAATGTTGTACACGGACGACATGATGCTCTTTCTGGGAGACACCTCCTCCTCTTTGCTTGAAGTGATGTCTGTAATTTCAGACTTCGGATACTACTCGGGTCTTACCATAAACTGGACCGAGTCAGCACTGATGATACTAGATGAGGGTTCTACAGCACCGTCACCAACTGCATGCCAGTTTCCTGTGGTCTCCACCTTCAAATACTTAGGAGTTCATGTCTACCCCCCGAATTCTAGACTACTGTCAACTCAATATCTACCCCCTACTAACCCAATTTAGGGATAAAATTAATATATTGCACAAACTCAAAATGTCGTTAGCGGGAAAAGTTAACCCAATTAAGAGGATTTTAATTCCACAGTTATTATACTTTCTTCATAATACGCCTATAGTGATTCCTTTGAAAGTTTTCAGAGTGGTGAATATGCTTTTCAGGCTACTGTTGTGGAACACTAGCCCCCAAGAATAAGGTTGGAACTGTTGTAAAACTCTAAGGGTAGCGGAGAATTGGCACTACCTAACCCTTGGCTTTACTATATTGCAACTCAGCTGCAACATCTGGTTGGCTCCAGGTTCCCAGGCCCAGCTGGCTCATCTGCTTGTCCCATGCTAGCTGGCACTGGAGCGACCTCTGTTCCAGAGGGATTAGAGGCGCAGCTGTTCCAAAAATCAAATATACAAATGCCCACATACGCTTTTATCCAAAAAATCTGGAATAAGAGCAGACAAATTCAGCAAGTAATAAGATTTACGGAATACAGTCCTATATGAGGGCAACCACACCTATATAGAGCTAGCAAAGCTACAACAGGGGCTTAGGTAGCGCACTTTTGCAGTGGCGCATATGTTTCAAATCTTCAGTAATGGGAGGCTGCTATCCTTTGCTGAATTGCAAAGCAAATTCTCGTTACCAAACACTATGCTGTATCCCTATATCCAATTACGGCATGCAGTTCGAGCACAGGGAGACTCTGGGGAGTGGGTGCTTTCACCTACCCTGATTTTCCATCTGCTCCATTCTAGTACAGAAGGGCATAATCTCCCAATTTTACCACATGCTACTACAAGAATATTTAAATGCATACCCTACTACAGTAACATCCCAATGGGAAAAAAACAATGGGAGGAAGCAGTCCAGTCTATTACTTCTTGCTCTTTAAATGTATCTCAAAAAGTGTCTTAGTTATATATTATACTTAGAGTGCATTATACCCCAGTAATAGTTCACAGGATAGGTAAATTGGCCGATCCCTTGTGTAATAGGTGTGCAGGCATGACCCGGAAGAACTTATACATCTCATCTGCCCAAAGCTCCATCGGTATTGGAGTGGTGTTCTCAGTCTCGACACTCAATCGGGTGTTCCAGACAGCTGTAGCTTTGGATGCAATTTGTTGTGTGCTGGGAAACTAGGAGGAGGTGATCCCTGAGGATTAGGAGGTTAGGATTGCCTTCTCTCGGGCCTTATTTCAGGCCAGGAAGGTTATCCTAATGGGATGGAAATTGAGTACTCCATCTACAGTCACTTCTTGGATAACCCATATGGGTAATACCCTCATTATGGAGAGGTATATATATCAACACGGGGAAATCCAGGCAAGTTCGAAAGGCTATGGGCCCCATGGCTTGACACACCGGGAATAAGCCCTAGAGAACTAGTCATGACTAGAATCCTTCAATGAAAGCCGTGATAACTGTCTTTAACACAAGTCTGTCATATTTGACTACTAGGAGACTCAGACAAAATGGCTTAATGTGGGCAATAGCAAAATAAAAAAATAACAAAATGTTGTTTGAAGGGCAAATGGGGATGTGATGGATGTATACAATTACATGCGTGATTTTGAAATGTATGTACACTGGAAATTGCTGTTTTCTTTCAAAAAAACTATTTTCTGATTAAAAAAAAAAAAAAAAAGAGGTGTGCATGCACAGGAGCTCCGGGACAGACGTGTGTACCGGGAGCTCCGCACCACCTTATAGCAACGGCGCAGAAAGAGCCAATCAAAGCCACCCAGGACCACTGAGAAAGGGGAGACTGAGTCTCCGAAGCACTCAGGAGCACACTGAACTGAACCGAATGTTCGACGAGACCTCAGGCCGCAATTTGCTGCTAATGCTGGGGGAGGGTGTACCAAGATGGCCGCTGCGGCCTCCACAGCACACGAGGTGAGCGTGGAAGGTGCAGCAAACACCAGACAGGTACTCTCACCAGCAAGCCTCCTCTACATCCCCTCTATCAGGCACTTCATGGAGGACCCAGCCTTCACTTCACCAGGACAAGGCCCTGCATGCCACCCAGAAACTACTCCCCCCAGCCACTTACTCCAGGACCCCGGTCTTCAAATACAAGACCTCTTCATAAAGTACTCCACACTCCTAGAGAAAGGCCTAGCTAACACGGCGGCCAAAATACTGGAGATATGAAGTCTGATTTCCAAAATTTGGGAACACGGATGGAGGCGATAGAAAATAAGCTTGACTTAACAGAACTAGAGCTAGAACAAATCAGAACTCAGCCACATTCAGGTCCTCCAAGATCAACTTGAAACGGCCCTGGCAAGGATCGATGATTTGGAAAATAGATTGCGCAGGTACAACTTCAGGGTCAGAGGCCTCCCTGAGTCCATCACGGACACTCATACCGCAGTTCAAGAGCTTATCAGGGACCTAATCCCCAATGTACCACAACACCGGCTGGAGCTGGACAGAGCACACAGGGCCTTGGCCCCCCCCAAGAAAAGACAGCTTGCCCAGGGACATCATTGTGAAGCCCCACTACTTCTCAGTGAAGGAGGAGGTCATGCGCCAAGCTAGGCACAAACCCCAGCTTAAATGTAGAGGCCATCAAATATAGGTCTTCGCTGACCTCTCACCTACCACTATCCAACGGAGAAGAACCCTCAAACCACTCCTGTTAGTCCTCACACAAAAGGACATCAAGTATTGGTTGACTTTCCCATTCGCAGTTAAATTCTCATGGAAGGGCCAGACCCACTCCTTCACTAATATAGCAGACGGAGAGAAAATACTCCTCAATTTGAACCTGATAGCCCAAGAGTCATCCATGGATACCTCAAACTCTGCGTCAAGCTCCTCTAAGCGTCCTCCACCAGCAAGCCCACTCACAACAACTTGGAACTCTGCAAGGATTAAGAAGGCGAAAGAACAACGACCTCCTTAGCAATCTGCATCGAGATGGCCCTCGCCAGTGGGCCTGTTTCATTGGTATCCCTTCTTTTACTCCTTTTTCCTCTCAGAGTTAAAAGACCCAGATGGCAGGTACATTCTTGTCAAGGGCACCATAGAGGGCCGACTATATTCAATTGTATCCTACTATGCCCTGAATAAGGGACAAGTCAATTTCTTCGAAAGCCTCTTCAGAACCTTGTTTCCCCTCATGGAAGGGGAGATCATTTTTGGAGGGGATACAAACTTGGCCTTTGACCAGATGTGGGACAAATCTAGACCCCCTTCAGATAGTCTACTAAAGCCAGTCTAAAAATTGCAAAACTTATTAACTCACAGGGACTAATTGACATTTGGAGGGAGCTAAATCCCAACAAATGAGACTACAAACATTTCTCACGCCCGCACCAAATGTACGCTAGGATTGATCACATCCTGTTACCCCCAAAGCTAATCCCCTCCACGGTGAACTGCCTAATATCAGACACAGTATGGTCCGATCACTCAATCGTGATCTTAAATGATCTCAGATCGTTTCCCAGACACCCAGCGGTCTATTGGCGCTTAAATGAATCCCTCCTCAACGACCCCATTAGAGTATCAGAGATTAATAAAGCATTAGAAGAATACTTCCAGCTTAATAATACAGCTGATATCTCCCCTGAGTCTGTATGGGCAGCTCACAAGGCCACCATCAGAGGCAAAATCATACAGATAGCCTCCCAAAGGAAAGACAATTTGATATTGTGCGATTAGAGGAATCCTTCAAATCCCTCAAAGCAGCACATAAGAAGAGCCCCACGGAGGCCTCACTTTCACTATTGAATGCGGCCAAACTAGCACTCAATCTGGCACTTACTACGAAGGCGGAAAAATATGCCCGCTGGTCCAGTGCAAAATTTTACTCCCATAGAGACAAAATGGGTTCTCTTTTGGCTGCAAAAGTCCTAGACCTAGAACATTCTCCTTACCAAAGATAAAAGTAGCTCAGTCCCAAATGCGGATCCTAACAAGATCATAAAGGCCTTTCATGATTATTACTGTAAACTATACAGTCCCACCACGAATCAACAGAGCTCAGCAATTGCAAATTATCTAGACAACCTGCCCTTACCAACCCTATTAGGGGAACATAGAAATAAACTAAAGAGAACTGTGCAACCCCAAAGTATGATTCAATAAATGTAAAAATAGCATAAGTGAATGGCGTGCAAATATATAACTGGTGCACAAACATAATACATGTGATAGCAACAATCTTAAAGTGCAATCATTTACAACTGCAAAGTGCACATGAACAGTCCCAAAATATAAAAAATAAATATTGACATTGAAAAATAAAATATAAAATAAAAGTGAGAAAATCCGTAAATAAAAACAAAGTCCAATGTGATTTCAGAGAATTTCCATCACCAGTGAAATCCAATAAAAAATTAGCAAACTAATTAGTGCCAAAGTCAATTCAAATTAGTTCCATAGGATTGATAGAACTTCCTTCACCAAATAAGTAAAAACACCAAACGTGGTATGAATTAGGTACTCTTACCAGAGTGCCATTGTTTACCCATCTCTAGGCAAACAGTGCACACAGGCAGATAGCCTCTGTGGGCTTTAAACGGGGGGAGCTGAACGGCACCTCCAATCCGCTTCAATTAGATAATCATCTCCGTAATATATAAAAACAAAAGCAGGATCCAAAATAGTGTAATAAAGTTTTATTGCAAAGAAAATAAAAGAAGAGCCAAATGGCTACTTACATTTGAGCAGGGTAAAATACGCATATAGTAAAAATCTTTCAAAAACGCCGGCTAGTCTGCAAGCACCCGTGCTTCGATGATGTCAATGCAATGAACATAGGAATAGTCTGGAAGCAGCTTTCACAGAGGAAGAAATTTTAGAAGCCATAAAAAGTCTAAAGAGACATTGACCCCCCACATGACCAACTTCTTTAACCTGTACAGATCCGCACTATAGCCGAAAGACGGCTACAGCGCGGATCACCATTTTCCGGGTGGACGTCCATGGACATCCGCCCCTTTGCGCGCTCCCAGCCTGCAATCGCAGGCGCGCACCCGGCAAAATCTGTGCTCGCTGTGTCCCTTGGACACAGCCAATCACAGATCGTGGTAAACGGCCAGCAACAGCGGCCGTTTACCACATGATCGGCGGGTCCAACGAAAGATGATCTCAAATGTAAACATATGAGATTATCTTTCGTTGCCTGCCTTCTCTCCTCACACAGACACCGCTGTGTGAGGAGAGAGAGAGCGATCTGTGCCGTCTATTACAGTGAGTTACAGAGTGATTTATAAAAGTGCCAAAAAACTGCCCATCATAGTGCCACCTGTCAGTGCCACCTGTCAGTGCCACCTGCCATTGCCACATATCGTCAGTGCCACTTGTCAGTGCCACATATCAGTACCATCTGTCAGTGCCACATATCATCAGTGCCACGTATCAGTACCACCTGTCAGTGCCACATATCATCAGTGCCACCTATCATTGCCATCAAGTGTCACATATCATCAAAGTGTCATCAGTGCTACGTGTCAGTGCCTCCTGACCTGTCATCAGTGCCACGTGTCAGTCCCTCCTGACCTGTCATCAGTGCCACGTGTCAGTGCCACCTGACCTGTCATCAGTACCACATGTCAGTGCCACTTTCGGTGCCACCTGTCAGTGCCATCAAGTGTCAGTGCCACATGTCAAAGTTCCACCTGACCTGTCATCAGTGCCACCTGACCTGTCATTAGTGCCACGTGTCAGTGCCACCTGACCTGTCATCAGTGCCACATGTCAGTGCCACGTATCAGTACCACCTGTCAGTGGAACATTTCATCAGTGCCACCTATCAGTGCCATCAAGTGTCACGTCATCAAAGTGTCATCAGTGCTACGTGTCATAAAGTGCCACCTGACCTGTCATCAGTGCCACGTGTCAGTGCCATGTCCAGTCCACCGTGACTGTGCACCGTGACTACTGTCCAGTCCACCGTGAAATACTGTGCATCGTGACTACTGTGAAACTA